>SNQJ01S0097316.1:0-20435 GCA_010110895.2 Picea sitchensis
ATAAGTGTATTCCAATCTTTAGAAAGGAAACACATAGTCGATTAGGTAACAATGTACAAATAGATTTACATATGCATATTTCTATGTTTCAAACTTAGCAAAGAGTCAAACATGTGCCAGTGCACAAACAAAATTATTACATCCTCATATAAGTTAACACTTTAAACAAAATCCGAATATTTAACAATGAGCGAACATCACTAAAAATATGTTTTTATTGCATTCTGTAAATTTCAATCAAGGGGTTGAAACATAAGGCAGTGAAATAGATTACAAAAAATTCAGGATGGTGTCATTTTCCATTATAGAACAACTAGGAAACGATTGCTTCATATTTTACCAGAAAGTTTTTCCAATAAAAAGTCCAATTAGATAGTTTCAATAACAGAAGGCTACGCAGGTTGTCATCAACAAGATCCAGCAATAATGGCCAGTAAGAGTAGTAAATTTTTCCAAATACATTGAATCACAGGGGTACTGTACAGAGCATCGAAGATAATCCTTTCCCAAAATAGTAATCACAGTAGAACACTACGAACATAATCAAGATTTCCTTGCTTATTTTTTTTTAATGAGCATTTTGAGAGCCATTTTTATGGAACCTGAGTACCTTTGGCATGTTGAATAGAAGTCGGTACCTACACTGAGGATCAAACACCCCTGCACTCAGCCATCATAGGAAAGTGTTAGCAAAATATTAAAACTTTAAGTCATAAAATCGAATAGTTGAGGTCCACAAGGATGCTTGGCTGCTTAACTTAAAAAATTCGCGACCTCCAGTGGCTGTGTCTGGTTTCTAAACATGACCCTGGCCACGGAATGCAATGCCTGGAACTTCTGGTGGGTACCTCGTAACAAAACAAAGTCCGAACATTAATACAATGATACCCCTTTTCACGCAGAGCTTTAAACAAAATAGAGGGTTAACAAAGAAAGTAACACTGCAAACTCAAGAAGATTAATCTTAGATAAATAGAACCTTGTGCAAACAGATATGAAGAATATGAGAAATGACATTNATATATATATATATATACGAACAATCAACTTGCCAGGAAAGTATACCAGAAATAATTTACCAGTAGGCCATCATTATACTACAAATAGAATGCATCAAATACAGAGGAGGATAGTTACGGTAGACCCTTGTATCTCTCTGCAACGAATGAGTGAACCCTTTCGGTGCTACACAGATTTGCCTTCGAAACAGTTGCCATTCTCAGAGTTAAGTAAAAGAGTCGGTCGAAAACCCACGGGACACAAACAAAGGGTGCTTGGCCATGGTGGTATAAAGAAAGGGCCCTCAGTGTTAACCTCTACCTCGGTCTATACTGGAATGATGGGAGAGATCACATAAACTCTGACTCCTATTATAGAAATTAAAAATTCTCTTAACACACTCATGAACCCTGTGTTTGCTTGTTAAAAAAAAATAGAGGTTCGATATTTCCATAGGGTCTTACCAGGTAGACAATGGTTGTTGTTAACTTCACCAATGAAGATCGTAGATGTAGCAACCCTTTCCTGTGAAATAATGCTCAGTACAAAACCTCCTCTAGGAAAACACATGAATGAAATGAGACTGCCAAAACCCTAGATGGACGATCACCACCCTTAACCATTCGGATGTACAAGCCATGTGCTAGGGCTTGGATGGCGCATCAGGATTGGGAAGAATAGGGGGACGAGGCGTCGAGACTGAGGCCAATTAAATTCTAGGTCAGAGTCTTAACTTCCCCTGACAGATGCACCTACCTTCCTTAAATATGAAAGATACATAGTTTAAACAATACTATAACCATGATTGTCCAGTGTACATGTTCGTTCGTTACACCTCAACTCTCTGAAGTTCTCCTCTCGTTACACCAATAGAACGAGGAGGGTAGTTAGTTAGTTATGCAGTGATCTAATCAGGGTGAGTAGGGAACTGTTCATTATGGTGGAAGACCCTGTCATATCGTAACCAAAACGTAACATCAGAGAGAAGTGAGTGGTTACCCATCCTTAGTTTCACCTTTAATAACCATAGTCATCCGGGTATGCCCTTAGTCCTAACGTCAACTCAGCTAGGTAAGAGTATAGGTAATTTGACGCAGGTGCACTCCGCAGGGCACCTCCGCTCACAGGATCTTCTCTTTCCTCAGCCCGAAGAACACTAACTGGTCCTTCTATTTCCCTATCGGGAATTTTTCACCCACATCAACTCTCTCACAGGATCTCCCTTTCTTCTATCGGGAAATCGGACTTCGCGATTTCGCGAGGTCTATGGTCGAGTGCTGGTGTTTCGAATCCCCAAAACTCGATGCAAGTCAACACTGACCCTTCCGTTACCCTGTCGGGATTTCTCCTATCGCAATTTTGCCACTCGCGATATCAAGAAAATGGATTTACTAAACATCGAACCTCGATGTGCCGATACTCTGATGCACACGCGGGTTGACTATTCCATGATCCCATCACCTCATCGGGATTTCGGGCTTCGCGGGATCGTGAATCCTAATGACAATTTTTTGGGACTTTACTTTCCCCGAACTCCGATACAGTGTGTTACCTGTCCACGTCACCGACTCCACTGTGGCCCACACTATTTATGTAGCCGTCGGGATATCGCGTTTCACGATTTCAAATTGCAAGAGTATCCTATCCTTAGGACCTCCGATATGCCGAACCCCGATTTCGTCAGACCTTCTAACATGCGTCCCAAATGATGGATGGTTCAGATTGAACCTCGGACTTCGACAAATGGAAAATCAAAACCACTCACTCCTATGAACCCCGATGACCAAATCTACGATCGTGTGATCAACCGGCATGTGTCTTACCTGAGATCCATGGCTATGATCCCTTCATTGTTGCGATTCTCAAAGGGTCTCGAGATTTTGACTCCTGGAACTCCTATATATCGATGACTCCAGATTCTTTCCACCTATGCCAATAGATGGACGACTCTGAGCTCATCAAGACTTCTATGATGGATTTGCTGATATTTGGCCCACAAGATCCCTGATTTTCCGAATTTTGACGCCTCAATATCCCGATGCTCCTCCTCTGCTCATGGGGATTTAAGTCCTATGCAACTCCTATTCAATCGGACGGTTGATGGGTAACTATGTGCAGATCCGGCGGTCCCCAATCTCCTAAGCTTGGATTCTGGGGGCAACTATAACCTCCCTGCTCCTTTGGCATATCTGACGGCTGGCAGGATTTCACAAATTCTCTCCACAAAATTCTGACCGTCGGTCTTCTCCTCCTCGATACGTTCACGAAGTGAACCAAGGACTCCTTCTTGGACTTATCCTCTTGCCCTACAAACTTCAAATGTCCTTCAATGTTTTCGAAGGCTTTACTCCTCGAGATATTTTCTCAACTTCGAGCCTCAAAGAGTGTCCTTGCACGCACTCCTTGTGATAACCTTCAGATATTCCAAATATCTGAGAACCTTTCGACCCTGCGTACACCTGCAGCAATATTCTTCGATATTAGGCTCAGGTTCGCAACCCTGAGGCTTTCCCTAGCCTGTGCACTCCTTTCACGACTCTTATTCCCAAATGCACCTTTGGGTGAATGAGGACAAAAGTTAAACTATCTAAGCCTTTTGTCAACGCACTCCTTGCAGACACCTTCAACTGCACTCCTTGCAGGAATTTTTTCTCAGATAGAGAAACAATTGAAACTCATTCCACTTCCTCTCAGAATTCAATCTTAACACATGAAATCATATGCATAGCATAACAAAAAATGCATAACAAGAAGCAAACATCTATGAGAATATCAATCAATACACAGATAACAACACAAACTATGAATTTGAATCAATTTCCTTCTATTAATTCAAGATCGGTACATGGGTGTTCTTACACAGTTCTCTTCTTGCTCTTGCTCTTCCTTCTTCCTCTGATAATGATACAATGCATAATGAGGGTGTCTATATCCCGTTTCCCTCTTGCTTTTTCAAACTGTCTAATCTAGAAATTAAAATCTATCTACCTGCATTAACTATCTTAAATGCCTCCTACCTACTAAGGACGAGAGCGTATGGATCAAGGTCCCGATTAAAATATAAAAGTGTGCCTCTTCTTAAATGAATTCATTTAAGATCGCACATCATCTTCAAGAAAATTTTCAAAATTTGTGCTGGCTTGTCCAACTATCCTCCGCTTCCACACTGGCTCACTTGATGTGGGAGATGCTCCTGCATCATACTCCCTCGCTTGAAAAAAAAAACTTTCATGGGCTCCTGTCCATGAACTCCTGCATGGTCTATCCATGCTTCTGTATTTCTGCTTCTGTCTCCCAGATGACATCTTCAACTGGATGGTTCCTCCATTTGACCAGATACTCAAAGTAATGCTTTCGTCTGGTCCTCTTACCCACTCGTTTATCCAGTATGCGCTCCATCTGTGGATTTTTCGCAACTGGCATCTGCTTTGTCCATTGAACCTCTGACTGTTCATCACTTCCAGTCTCTGTTCCCCTAGCTCTGTATGGGTATAAATCTGAGATATTGAATATCAGAGAAATTCCGATCCCATCGGGTAATTCAATCTCATAAGCATTTTCTCCAATTTTCTTCAAGACCTTGCAGGGTTCGATTTTCTTCATCTTCAACTTATTATATGTTCCTCTTGGGAACCTTTCTTATCTCAAGTGTGCCAGAACTAAGTCACCAACCTCAAATTGAAGTTGTATTCTATGCTGATCGGCTCTGCGCTTATACTCCTAACTTGAATTCTGCAACCGCTCCTTCACCTGGCTGTGAAGTTCCTTCATTGCTTCTATGAAATCTTCTGCACTAGCGCTCCTAGTTGCATTCTATTTTGAATCCCTCATTTCAGAAATTCCTCTCAGCTGCATGCCATAGACAATTTGAAATGGACTCTACCCTGTGCTCCTGTTAACAGAGTCATTATAAGAAAACTCTGCCTGTGGAAATATATTGTCCCAATTGTTGTGGTGCTCTGTCACCAAGCTTCTCAGCAAATCTCCCAGACTTATGTTTACCGCTTCTGTCTATCCATCCATCTGTGGATGATACGCTGAACTAAAAAACAATTTAGTTCCCATCTTCTTCCATAAGGTCCTCCAGAAATTCCCTATGAACTTCGTATATCTGTCTGAAACTATGCTCCTTGGTAAGCCGTGAAGTCGAATGACTTCTTTGAAAAACAGGTTTGCGATGTGAGTCACGTCACTGGTTTTCTGACATGGGATAAAATGTACCATCTTGGAAAATCTATCCACCACCACAAAGATTGAATCACAACCTCTTTGTGTTCTTGTCAACCCCAATACAAAATCCATGCTAATCGCATCCCACGGCCTTTCAGGTATGGGAAATGGTTGATAAAAACTCGCATTCTGCTTCCTCCCCTTCGAATGCTGGCAAATCCTGCATCTTTCCACAAATCTCTTGACCTCTGCTCGCATCCCTGGCCAAATGTATGACTCGCTCAACCTTGTGAATGCTTTTTCATGACCGAAATGTCCGACCAATCCTCCGTTGCGTTTTTCCTTTAACAGGTTCTCCCTCATGGAGAAATTCGGAATACATAGTTGATTTCCCTTAAACAACAATCCTTCCTGGATCATGTATTCGGCCCACTGGCTTCTATCTCTGAGAATTGGATTCTCAGTTGCTTCATACACCTCCTTGAAGTCTGGATCATCTACGTACATGTCTCTGAGATCATCAAAACCCAATGTTTTGACCTTGAATTCCTGTAATAACAAACACTTCCTGCTCAAAGCATCAACAACTTTGTTAGCAGTACCAGAAATATGTTTAATCACAAATGTGAAATTCTGCATATACTCAACCCATTTGGCATGTTTCTAATTCAACTTCTCTTGTTGAGTCACAAACTGCAATGCATGATTGTCACTGTACAACACAAATTCTTTCAGGATCAAGTAATGCCTCCACTTATTCAATGCATGTATGATGGCATAAAACTCCTTATCATATGTGGAATACTTCACCTTCGCTTCATTTAGCTTCTCGCTGAAATATGCCATTGGCCTGTCATATTGACTCAAGACTTCCCCAATTGCAAATCCTCTTGCATCGCATTTCACTTGAAATGGTTTTCGAAAATCCGGTAACACCAAAATTGGTTGTTCCATGATCTTCATTTTCAACAAATTGAAAAAAATTTCAGCCTCTTCTGTCCAGTGAAAAGACTTATGCCACTTCTTCACTGTATCCATCATTGCTTCACTAATTCAACTGAAATTCCTAATGAATTTTTGGTAGAAGCTAGCCAATCCGTGAAAACTTCTCACCTCTAATATGTTCCTTGGTGATGGCCAATTCTTGATTACCTCCACCTTATCTGGATCCATCCTCAACTCATTTGCTGAAATAACAAACCCCAAATAAATGAGCTCTGTCTTCATAAATGAGGATTTCTTCATGTTTATCAACAACTTCTCTTGCTGTAATCTCTTCATCACAATGGCCAAATGCTTCAGATGTTCAGCTTCCATTTTACTGAAAATCAGTATATCATCCAGATATATGATAACAAATTTTCCGATGAAATCTTTCAGGACTTCATTCATCAACCTCATAAAGGTAATTGGCACATTTGTTAAGCCAAATGGCATAACAAGCCATTCATACAAACCCTCATTTGTCTTGAATGTTGTTTTCCACTCATCACCTTCTTTCATGCGAATCTGATGATATCCACTTTTCAAATCGATCTTTGAAAAATACTTTGCTCCACTTAAGCAATCCATTAAATCATCCATTCTTGGCAATGGGAATCTGTACCTGATAGATATCTTATTAATCGCCCTTGAATCAGTGCACATCCTCCATCCTTAGTCTTTCTTCGGACTGAGTACTGTCAGAACAACACACAGACTCAAGCTTTCTCTGACTAATCCTTTGTCCAACAAATCCTGGACTTGCCTTTTAACCTCTTCATTCTCCTGCGGCGTCAATCTGTATGCGGCTTTGTTTGGAAAACTGGCTCCTGGTATGAGATCGATATGATGACTCACACTTCTCATCAGTGGAAATGAACAAGATAGTTCATCCACTACTATATCAGCGAACTCTTCCAATAGTTCCTGAACTTCTTTTGGAAAATCATCCACTCTTGTGCTAGTCAGAACAATCTTTGGTTTTCTGACCATAATGAATTGTGGATCCTCCTTGTTCTTAACCTCGGTAAGGAGTTCCTTCCCACTCATGAGAAGTACAGTGTTTCTTACCTCCAGCTTCACCTCCTTATCCTTTATCGGAAGCAACATGTGTGTCCTCCCATTCTTCTCTAGGGTGTATGTGTTCATCCTCCCATCATGAATCACATTTCTGTCATATTTCCATGGTCTACCCAGCAATAGATGACAAACATAGATAGGAATGACATCACATATTATCTTGTCATTATATCCTCCTACCTTAAATTCAACTAAACACTATTTGGTGACATTTACCTGATGTCCTTTTTGTAGCCACGAAACTTTATATGGACTTGGATGATCAGTCGTTTCCAGCTCCAACTTTTCTACCATCTCGGTTGAAACAAGATTGTCCATGCTACCGCTGTCCACAATGACCTTGCATGCCCAACCCTTGGTCTTGCAAGTTGTCCTGAAAAGTCTGGTCCTTTGGACTGAACTTTCCACCTCTTTCTTTGGTGTCAAAAGGAATTTTCGCATCACCAGTGATCTTCCACCTTCAACATCTTCTGTCTAAACATCTCACCTCTGTGCCTTGGCGACGTGAGCTTCTCCCCCTTCTTTATTTTTCTTTGGACACTCATAAGACTTGTGCCCATTATTTCCACATGTGAAGCATGTGGTTACTCCACCTCTTCCTCTTCCTCTACCTCTGGTACGAGGAAACCTATTATTATCAACATATCCTCCTCTTTGATCAGTATGTTGTTCTCTTTGCTCTATGTATTGCCCTCGCTGTGAACTTCCACCTCTCTCTGTCCGAGTCTAAGGTTTCTTCCAGTCATCCCTGGGCTTCTAGGTTCTTTCCCAGGCAACTGATTTTCCCTTGGGCTGACTTCTGTCTCTGCCCCTCTGAATCTGCTTTCGGCTCAGCTTCTCTTCAAATTTCAGAGCCATTTGATAAGCATCTTCCACTGTTCGAATGGTCACCATACTCATTTCATCCTGAATCTCATATCTCAGGCCATTCATATACCTGGCCACTTTTTCGTCATGGCTTTCGCGATGACTTGCCCTGATATTCAACCTGTAAAACTCTTCAGTATATTCCTTCACTGTCATCAGATTCTATCTCAGGTTCTACATTCTCTTGAACAAAGAAATTTGATAGTCCCTGGGAATGAATTTTGCCTTCATCTTTGCAATCATCCTGTCCCAGCTCTTAATTTTCTGCTTGCCTTGGCAACACCTATCCGCTTTTAGTTCATCCCACCACAAGGCTGCATGTCCTTTTAATATCATAATGGCATGCCTGACTTTCTTGTCTTATTCGATATCTTCGTAGTCAAAATAGGTGTCTAGAGCTCTAATCCAGTCTAGAATCTCTTCTACATCCAGATTTCCCTCATAAACTGGAATGTCCATTTTTATCTTTGCACCCATTCTTGCAACAACTTTAAGAAAGTGCTCATTTGCTGCATCTTACGTTGGGATTTATTCTTCTCCATGTCTAGCATCATCTTCATTTTTAGACTCACTGATATCTCCTACATCAGCTGAGCACCTTTGTCTTATCTCCATGTCCACAATTCTAGCGTGTAAGTTATGTAGATCTCTTTCTACTTCTGGATTCTGCACTTCTCTACCCCTTCCTCTAGGCGCTTCCCTTTCCTCCTCTGGATCGGGTGATTGTCTATCTCTTCTTCTCGGCGGCATGGAAAATTCTCCTTTTCCCTACTACAGAAAGCAAAGAATCTTTTCTAAGCTTTGATACCACTCTGACGCAGGCGTGCTCTGCAGGGCACGTCTGCTCACAGGATCTTCTCTTTCCTCGGCCCGAAGAACACTAACCGGTCCTTCTATTTCCCTATTGGGAAATTTTCACCCACATAAACTCTCTCAGAGGATCTCCCTTTCTTCTATTGGGAAATCGAACTTCGCAATTTTGCGAGGTCTATGGTTGAGCGCTGGTGTTTCAAATCTCTGAAACTCGATGCAAGTCAACGCTGAACCTTTTGTTACCCTGTCGAGATTTCTCCTATCGTGATTTTTCCACTCGCGATATCAAGAAAATGGATTTACCAAACACCAAACCCTGATGTGCCGATACTCCGATGCACACGCGGGTTGACTATTCCACGATCCCGTCACCTCGTCGGGATTTCAGGCTTCGTGGGATCACAAATCCTAATGACAATGTTTTGGGACTTTACTTTCCCCAAACTCTGATACGGTGTGTTACCTGTCCATGTCACTGACTCCATTATGGCCCACACTATTTATGTATCCTTCAGGATATCGTGTTTCACGATTTGAAATTGCAAGAGTATCTTGTCCTTAGGACCTCTGATATGCTGAACCTCGATTTCGTCAGACCTTTCGACACGCGTCCCAAATGATGGATGGTTCATATTGAACCTTGGACTTCGCCAAATGGAAAATCAAAACCACTCACTCCTATGACCCCCGATGACCAAATCTCTGATCGAGCGATCAACTGGCATGTGTCTTACCTGAGATCCATGGCTATGATTCCTTCACTGTTGCGAGACTCAAAGGGTCTCGAGCTTTTGACTCCTGGAAATCCGATATACCAATGACTTTGGATTCTTGCCACCTGTCCCAATAGATGGACAACTTTGAGCTCGTCGGGACTTCTACGATGGATTTGTCGATATCTGGTCCACAAGATCCCTGATTTTTTGAATTCCAACACCTCAATATCTCAATTCTCCTCCTCTGCTCACAGGGATTTAAGTCCTATGCAAATCCTATCCAATCGGATGGTTGACGTGTAACTATGTGCAGATACGGCGGTCCCCAATCTCCTGAGCTTGGATTCCAGGAACAACCGTAACCTCCCTGCTCCTATGGCAGATCTGACGGTTGGCGGGATTTTGTAAATTCTCTCCACAAAATTATGACCGTCGGTCTTCTCCTCCTCGATATGTTCACGAAGTGAACCAAGGAATCCTTCTTGGAATTATCTTCTTGCCCTACAAACTTCAAATGTCCTTCAATGTTTTCGAAGGCTTTACTCTTCCAGATATTTTCTCAACTTCGAGCCTCAAAGAGGGTCCTTGCATGCACTCCTTGTGGAAACCTTCAGATATTCCAAATATCTGAGAACCTTTCGACCCTGCGTACACCTGCAACCACAGTCTTTGATATTATGCTCAGGTTTTCAACCCTGAGGCTTTCCTTGGCCTGCGCACTCCTTGCACGACTCTTGTGCCCAAATGCACCTTTGGGTGAATGAGGACAAAAGTTAAACTATCTAAGCCTTCTGTCAACACACTCCTTACGGACACCTTCAACTGCACTCCTTGCAGGAATTTTTTCTCAGATAGAGAAACAATTGAAATTCATTCCACTTCCTCTCAGACTTCAATCTTAACACATGAAATCATATGCACAACATAACAACAAATGCATAACAGGAAGCAAACATCTATGAGCATATCAATCAATACACAGAGAACAACACAAACCATGAATTTGAATCAATTTCCTTCTATTAATTCAAGATCAATACATGGGTGTTCTTACACAGTTCTCTTCTTGCTCTTTCTCTTCATTCTTCCTCTGATAATGATACAATGCACAATGAGGGTGTCTATATCCCGTTTCCCTCTTGCGCTTTGAAACTGTCTAATCTAGAAATTAAAATCTATCTACCTGCATTAACTATCTTAAATGAATCCTACCTACTAAGGACGAGAGCATATGGCTCAAGGTCCTGATTACAATATACAAGTGCACCTCTTCTTAAATGACTTCATTTAAGATCACACATCATCTTCGAGGAAATTTTCAAAATTTGTGCTGGCTTGTCCAGCTTTCCTCCACTTCCGCGCTAGCTCGCTTGACGTGGGAGATGCTCCTGCATCATAATTGATGTCAGAAGTATAATATGGTGCATGCAAGGTCCACTCTAGCCTGAATCCCTTAATTAGGAGAGTGGAAATACAATCTTTGCGTATGGTCAAATAAATTTAAGTATCAACATTTATATAGTATGATATAGGGGTTAGGAAAAGGCCCTTTTTGTCATTGAAACTTCTCATTGTGCTAAAGTAATATGTTCAAGGGTCACTCCAAGCCAAAGTAGATGTAAGCACCCACCTTATGAAAATTTAAAGGATAATGTCCCTAAATTTTTTGTTTTTTTTTTATGATAAATTTGAGGTTTATTACATATGGTATCAGAGCGAAAGTTACAACACTGGGCCTGAACAGGACCACTATAGTGCTTAGTATGTAATTGTTTTTTTTTCCTTCCCAAAAACTAATAAATTGTGTGGTTACAAACAAAAAAATTTCTCTGTTTTGGTGAATAAGTATGGTAGCTCGAGACAATGCAGAAAACAGGATGGAAGAAAATCCACAGCAAGGACCTCCTGGAGATACAAGGTAGAATAGTGACAAACTCTCACCCATAGAAGTATTGGAAACAATGAGGAACCTGATCGTCAAACTATAGATCTTTAAAACCAACAATGAAAAATTGAAGAAGGAACAACAAGAAAAACAGGAGATAAACAAAGTCTTGTTGCGCAGTATAGTGACCAAGAAAAGCCCAAAAGACAATAATAACGATGAGGAAGTCAGCAAGAGAGCCTCCAATAAGTCAGGACTAGAAACAGAAAAAGAAGACAGATCGTCTGAAGGAACACCTCCAGCTGAGGATGGAACAAAAACTGACAGAAAAAGAAAACAGGTAGACCACCTTGAAGGAGAATTCAAAAAGATTAAACCTGCTACCTTTGATGGGGAATCTAGAATAGGAGAAGAAGCAGAGGCATGGCTATTGGACATCAAAAATTATTTCCAAATATTTAACTATTCCAGCAACATGAAGGTCAAGATGGTCATCTACAATCTGAAAGGGAAGGCCAGTGTTTGGTGGAAAGATATGAAATTCGCCAAGGGCCTAAAGGAGAAACAGTTGGAATGGTCTGACTTTAAGAAGTATTTTAAGAAACGATACCTTTTAGAAAATTATTATGAAAGAAAGACGAAGGAATTTTACGAGTTACGACTCAGACATATGACAATGGAGGATCTTATAAATAAATTTTTGGATCTTCTAAGATTCATACCATACATCCGTGAGGATAAAGTAAAAATTCAGTGATTTCTAAGATGTCTACCACATTCCTACAAGGACAGAATTGAGTTTGAAAACCCCAAATCCTTGAAGTATTCAGAAAAGCGCATATGTCCTATGACCAATATAAACAACGGGCAGAGTTTCCCAAAGCATGGAAAGACAAGAAACAAGATCGAATGAACCATCGGAAGAAGGGATACCAGCCAACTCCTTATCGGAATACAACTAAGAGTTTTCTAAGAAAGGATATTCACTCCAATCCTCTGAATGCTCAAGGTAGCGGGAAACCAACAAACCTGGGAGAAAAGAGGTTTGGGTACAATTTCCGCAAGCCATTGAAGTGTTGGGAATGTGGAGAACCTCATCTCAGGAGGAACTGCCCATGTCTAATTTCAACAAACAGAACTATTGTTCATAACCTGCAAGAGGCCTCGATAGTGGGAGATATGAACAGGAGCCTACGTCGGATAAATGCAACTGTTGACGGAGTACAAGTTGACCACCAGTCCTCAGTGGTGGAAGTCGAAGGTAAAATCCAGGACACTGAAATTTCTGTTTCAATTGACCCCAGAGCAACATTAAACTATATTACTCCGAAAGTAGTAGAGTCGAACAAACTTAAGAGACTGAAGCATGAAAAATCATGGCTTGTGCAACTAGCAACATGTACAAAAAGGAAAGTGATCGACTACATTTCGGATTTTGAGTTCAGCCTAGACGGTCAAACTACAAGGACCAATTTGAACATCCTACCACTAGGATCTTACGATATGGTGATTGGGATGGACTGGTTGGAATGACACAAAGCAATATTAAATTGTTATACAAATATACTTAGTTATAAAGATGATTCCGGCACCACCAAGACAGCCCAAGGTATACCAAAACCGGTATCAGTCAGACAAATTTTAGCAACGCAACTAAAGAAATGTGTGAGAAAAGGATGTCAAGTTTATGCCATCCAAGTGACAAGTATAGCAGAAGAGAAGGATAAGCCAAAGTTGGAAGACTTTGTTGTCCTACGTGGATCCAGAGACATGTTTATAGATGAGATACCAGAATTATCCCCTAGAAGGGAAATAGACTTCTCCATAGATCTATTACCCGGTTCTACCCCTATCTTAAAGGCACCTTACCAGATGAGTCTACCAGAACTGACAGAATTAAAAATACAATTACAGGAATTGTTGGACAAAGAGTATATTAGACCAAGTGTCTCACCGTGGGGAGCACCAGTCCTCTTTGTGAAAAAGAAGGATGGTACTCTAATATTATGTATTGACTAAAGACAAATGAACAAGATGACTATTAAGGATAAATACCCCTTACCAAGGATAAATGATCTATTCGATCAAGTAGGGGGGGCAAGATCTTTTCAAAATTGGACTTACGACCCAGTTATCATCAAGTTCGGATAAAAGATGAGGACATAAACAAAACAACATTTCGGACAAGATATGGACACTACGAGTTTGTAGTATTACCTTTCGGACTCACTAATGATCCAACCACGTTTATGTGTCTAATGAACAGTATTTTCAGTGAGTACTTGGACAAATTCGTGGTAGTTTTCATCGACGATATCCCGGTCTATTCAAAGATGGAGGAGTAACATGAAGAACACTTAATAATAGTTCTACAAACATTAAGGAAGCACAAACTATACGCCAACTTTGACAAATGTGACTTCTATCAGAAGGAAATATAATACCTTGGACATGTAATTTCAGCGGAGGGCATTGTCGTAGACCTGGAAAAGACGAAATCCATTATGGAATGGCCGATACCTAAAGATGTAGAAGATATACAGTCGTTCATGGGAATCACAGGATACTACCGCAGGTTTATAGAAGGGTTTTCCAAAATATCCTACCCTATCACATCTTTACAGAAGAAAGGAACCAGGTTTAACTGGTTAGAGAAATGTCAAGACAGGTTCAACAAACTAAAGGAATTATTGACAATGGCACCCATATTAAAAGTAGCAGACCCAGATAAAGACTTCAAGGTATGTGTCGATGCAAGTAAAGAAGGATTAGGTGGTGTCCTAACTCAGGAAGGACATGTTATTTGTTATGAGTCCCAGAAATTAAAAGAACACGAGCAGAATTACGTCACTCATGACTTAGAATTGGTAGCAGTAATACACACCTTAAAGATGTGGTGACATCACATAATGGGCAGAAGATTCCTATTATTAACGGACAATAGCGGGGTGAAATACCTGTTTAACCAACCATATCTTAACACAAGGCAAGTAAGGTGGTTATCCTTATTAAGTGAATTCAACTTCAAGGTTAGGCATATCAAGGGAAAGGAAAACAAAGTGGCAGACACTTTAAGCAAAAGAATCCATGGATTATTTGAGATGAATATTAGCAGAGAAGAAAGTGATATGGAAGAAATAATAAGGATGACAGGTATTGATGATGAAAACTATACCAAAATGATGGAAGAATTTACAAATATTATCGTGAGCTCAGATAAATCAGATCTAAGTGGCGACGAGAAGGGACTGCTATGATTTAAAAACAGATTTTACATACCAAATTCAGCAGGGTTGAAGGTGACAATATTGGACGAAGTGTATAAGAAGTCGTATTCCGGCCACCCAGGGTACCATAAAACAATAACAACACCCAGGAAACTATTTTATTGGCCTAATATGAAAGGCGAAACTGTGGAATACTTGGCTAGATGCCAAGATTGTCAGCAGGTTAAGGTCGAGCACCATCATCCAAATGGCCTCTTACAACCATTACCAGTACCAGAATGGAAATGGGAGACTATATCACTCGACTTTATAATAGGTTTGCCTAAAACTCAGAAACATAATGACTCTATCATGGTTGTAATCGATAAAATCAGTAAGTCTGCACACTTTATTCTATGAAAGTCTAATATTAAAGCTATAAACATTGCTGAAATATTAATGAAAGAAATCTTTAGACTGCATGGTATTCATAAAACAGTGATTTCAGATAAAGACGTAAAATTCACCTCCGCCTTTTGGAAGGAATTGTTTGCAGGGCTCCATAACAACTTGAATTTCAGTACAACTTATCATCCAAAAACGGATGGACAGACCGAAAGGACAAACCAAATCATAGAGGATATGCTCCACATGTACGTAAGAACAAAACCAAACAAGTGGGAGGATTATATACACTTGGTAGAATTTACGTATAACAATGGGTACCAAACTTCAGCAAAATTGAGCCCTTTCGAAGTATTGTATGGAAGGAAGTGTACAACTCCAATTAGTTGGGATAACCCAACTGACAGACTCATGGTCGGACCCAAAATGCTCCAAGAAATGGAGAACATGGTTAGAAAGGTACAACAGAACTTGAAAGAAGCACAGGACAGACAGAAGAGTTATGCAGATCAAAAAAGAAGGCACCTAGAATTTCAAACAGGAGACCATGTTTATTTAAAAGTCAAAGCCCGAAAAAGCTTTTTAAAGTTATGGAACTATGCCAAATTGGCACCCAAGTTTTGTGGGCCCTTCAAGATACTAGCTTGAATTGGACCCATAGCATACCAACTTGCACTTCTAGATAATTTAAGAATTCATAATGTATTTCATGTTTCATTGCTGAAAAAGTATATTCATGACCCTACTCATATGATTGGTTGGAAGTTAGTGCAGGTGGAACCCGAGAGTGAGTTCCAGGTGGGACCCCTGCACATTTTGGACCAGATAGAAATAGCACTTCAGAACAAAGCCATCGCTTAGGTAAAGGTGCAATCGAAGCACTCTAGTCCTGAGGAGGCCACTTGGGAGTTGGAAGGAGATTTGTGGAAATATCATCCAATACTGTTCCAGGAAAGGAACGAACACTGAGGAAAGTGTTTTATTTAAGGGCGAAAGGATGTGACATCGCAAAAAATAAAGAAAACAAAAATATTTTTAGAATTTAAATTGTTGGAAATTTATTTCTATTTTTAGTAAATTCGAAATTGGAAAATTTTTGCCATTTATGGAAATTCAAAATGTCGAATTTTATAATTGTAATAAATGATTTTGACTGTTGGGCAGAGATCTACTAGATATTGGACAATGACACTTGCTAAAAAATAGAATATTTTATATTGATTGCAGGAAGACAAATGGAACAACCATGTTACAAGTAGCTGACCATGACTCCATGAGTGGGGAACATGTTGGAACTACCCCTGGGATGATTTTTACAAGTGGAAAATTAGTGATTTGGCCATTGGCTGCCCCTGAAAATCAGGGATTTAGGAAGCTGCGAAAATTCCCAAGGAAGGGAAAAGACCTAGGCAAGTTACAAATAAGCATATGTGAGGAGGCAGGACGCTACTAAGTATGCGGGGAAAAGAGTCTAGTCTTTTTTATTTTTACACTTGCTGTTATGAACACTGGAAGGGTGTTAGGCAAGGAGAAAAAGGGACTAAAGTGAAGGACTGTGTTGCAGAGGGATTTCCACGTTCGCCCTTATGGACTCATGGTCAGGCTAGGGGGTGAATCGAGCAAGAAATTGTGGCTGCTCGGTTATGCGGTTGGGAGGAACGTGGTTGTTCCCTTTGTTTATTCGTAAGATAGCTCATATATGTTACTCTAAACTCCATCTGTCTGAATGATTTGTTTGTTAGATACACTGTTCATGTTATAGTTATACAAAAAAGAGTTCTGGTTTTCTTTTTGTGTTAATGATCGTATAACTGCTGTAAGTATTTTCCTGTACCTAAATAATTTGATATTCTACCTCTTTTGGACGATTTGGTTGTTGTTTTAATGGGATCCTTAACGATGGTATTCATGCAATAACCTAGACAATGACTATTCGAGAATTCAATAAATAGACTACATAATCGAATTGTAGAATTATTTTCTGGAATGTCATTTTGATTTCATAAAATATATATATAATCGAATACCTAACAGTAAACGAAAAGAAGTATTATATGCGTACATACTATTCCAAACTTTAATTAGAGTCGGGTATGAATATCAATGAATGAACATATTGTATATATATATATGTAACACCCTCCTCCTTACGACAAAACTCTTTAACGAATTTTTATTTTTTTTCTTTCAAGGTGTGTGCACGCGTGTCAAAAGGAACAGACACACTTGACTCTACGTCACCACTCGACAACCAACAAGACGCAACCACAAGGATCACAACAAGAAGACAAGGGTGCACAACAAGTATCTTCAAACAATAAACGACATACTGGGTTAGGTACCGTACGAACATTGAAGGAAGAATCCATGGTAGTAGGTTTTACTATCTCTGCACAGGAAAGCAGGGCATTTAATCTTAGTCCTCTGCTCCGGAGAGAGAGAAGGTCAGATAGGCTCCTGGCCGACTACTCAGGCAGAAACTAGTAATACCCTCAGGTGTGTCGCACGAGTGGAAACCCTGCCTTTAAAGGGCCCGAGACTCTTGATACGGCATTGGATTCTTTACATAGAAATACACACAGGCATATATACTAAGGCTACTGAGGGTGTCTATATCTCGCCCGACACAAGCAGTCCAATCGACAAATTATTACAACCCAGCGCAACAATAGATGAAAGAGAAACCACGTCTTCTACGGAAGGCGCAAGACAAGGACTCAGACAACGACCACTAAAACTAATGACAAGGCAATGTCTATGACTCAACTGTGATTGATTACTAGCCAATTTCTCCATTTAATTTTTATTAAGCCACGAGTACATTAGCATAAGGTAGATCTAATTAAATTATTGCCCTTAGTTTAAGGGCCTTACCCTTTGTGTTGAAAATATAAAAGAGTTAAATGTCCTTACAATGTATTAACCTCACCATTACATTTACTACCACATTAGTGTAAACAAATAACAACGTCCTTACGTTCCTATGTTATCAAGGCTTCATAGCATTTTTCCAAGGCGAGGGTATTACACTTACATTATTCATAACAGTAGAATGTTAGTAACCTTTTCACTAAATGACAATACCCTTACCCTATTGTCAATATATAAGACTAACATCATATTTGTAACTAAAAAACTAGCAATGTAACATCATAATTAAAATGACAACATATAAAATAACAATGTTTAAACATGACAATGTTTAAAAGTAATAGTATTTAAAGATGACATCATAATTATAAATAACATCATATTTAAAAATAACAATGTAACATCATAATTACAATGACAACATATAACAATAATAATGTTTAAACATGACAATGTTTAAAAGTAACAGTAATTAAAAATGACATTATATTTATAAATCACATATACTTATATTATCGGGACACTAAAACTTGCAATAATGCTACCATGCAGTAGTGACAACCAGGCGTTTATCTCAGGGTAACTTGCATGCAATAAAAAGGGGAAACAAATCTTACGGCTGACAGGTGGTCATCAATACACCCCAACGACTGACAAGGTTTCCAACTAAAACGCCCTAACTGTGGCTCCATTTAACATTAAAGAAAACGCTGGAGTAGGACGAGATGGATTTAGCAACAGTCAAGAATTAAATAAAAATAAGTCACCTCCAGAAAATTTGTTGTCTGCCACCCACAGTATAAGGCAGGGGTAGCTGAGCGTGGCTATCAGCCTGTCAGACTCAACTCTGTCTGTCAATTAGCCCACCAACCAACAATGACCCTTACTGCCACGTTCAACGATAAAATAAAAATAAAAAGGGGGTTTCCAAGGAAGATGCAGTTCAACAGCCTAGCATAAGAACTCAAGGGTTAGCTGCCAAGTCATGGGTGCTTCTATGGTCACATAGTCCGAGTTCTCTTTGGTTTTATTTCTCAGCAAACGAGGGGCGAATCTATGGTCACAGAGTCTGACTTTTCTTTGGTTTTCTTTCTCAGCAAACGAGGGGCGAATCTATGGTCACACAGTCTGAATTTTTGTTTTCTTTTTCAGCAAACGGTGGGCGAATCTATGCCAGCGCCTCAACATGTCGGGCTTCTACCCCATCGACCCGCAGTCCTGATAGAAATATCTTCGATCGACTGCTCTGATACGGAGACAACACAGAAGAGGGTAACATATCAAAGATGAACAAGAGCGTTCACACTGAGAGAGATTCAACGGTTAAATCAAGGCCCTGTAGCCATACTTGAGCATAGGGATTTGAATCTAAAGCCACTTGGAAATACACCATCAATGTTGTCATGCCCATTCGGGGTCTCTCACAGAATGTATCGGTCATTGATGGCTGTCTAGAATCAGTCCTAGTGCTGGCAGTGGTCTGTGTGTTCATGACGCAGGAATTGTGTATCCAGGCAGAAAATAAATGCCCAGGAGTAAATTGCTAGAACGAATTAAACTTTCCAGGAAGAATTAAAATGCCAGTTCGACAACCCAACGCAAGGAAACTCTATCCAAACCTAACATTTGACTCCACCAGTTCGTAAGGAAGGATAAAACAAATGTCGATTTAAACCTCCAAAAATCGCTGAGTGATACTGTCAAGATCTGGTCCGCTAAGGTTACATCCTAAAGGAAACGCTGAGATTTTTTTTTTATCTTAAACTGATGTAAAAAGCACAGAGATGGAGCTTCGCCATTATTTATATTCAGGGTAATTAAACACAGTTAAGGAGGAGATGCGCAGACAGGTCCAGCAAGATAAAAACGTGAAGGAAAGACAAAGACATTTAAAAAGTCAAGAAATATAAACAATAATTATTTTACACCGTCCAGAAATATGAGCAGTAATTCTTTTACACAGTCCAGATCTATAACCAATAATTAGATTCACAAGCCATTACCATCACCGTCCATTCATAAACTTCACTATGCCATTATCATGCATTCTAACTATCACAGTGTTGACATTTACGGTAAAATTATACAGCAATAAAATTACAGCGAAGAATCCAATCCGAGCATTCTACTCTACCTATTAACAGAAAGCCATACCGTTGCCTTAACGCCTACCTCGATGTCGTCTACGTTCTGTGCCGCTCCCGCTCACCGACCGTAGAGACTACACCGGTACCTCCCAGCCAAATGCTAGGGGTACTCTGCTTCCCCCATAGCCCCCCGAGTCGCAAAGGGGCCACACACAGTCCAGATGGTATACCTAGCTTCCCAGCTCGCCTCCAAGGCTGAGCTACCACTCTATTACCAGCTGATAAATTCCCAACTCCTCACAAACAATCAGTCCAGTCCCAATTCGACAGCATAACAATACCTAATAGCCCCCCC
>SNQJ01S0097316.1:21540-51867 GCA_010110895.2 Picea sitchensis
TATATATATATACGAACAATCAGCTTGCCAGGAAAGTATCCCAGAAATAATTTACCAGTAGGCCATCACTATACTACAAATACAATGCTTCAAATACAGAGGAGGATAGTTACGATAGACCCTTGTATCTCTCTGCGATGAATGAGTGAACCCTTTTGGTGCTACAAAGATTTGCCTCTGAAACAGTTGCCATTCTCAGAGTTAAGTAAAAGAGTCGGTCGAAAACCCATGGGACACAAACAAAGGGCACTTGGCCACGGTGGTATAAAGCAAGGACCCTTGGTGTTAAAGTCTATCCCGGTCTATACTAGAATGATGGGAGAGATCACATAAACTCTGACTCCTATTACAGAAAGTAAAAATTCTTTTTAACACACTCAAGAACCCTATGTTTCCTTGTTAAAAAAAAACTGAGGTTCGATAGTTCCATAGGGTCTTACCAGGTAGACGGTGGTTGTTGTTGACTTCACCAACGAAGATCGCAGAGGCAAAAACCCTTTCCTGTGCAACAATGCTCAGTACAAAACCTCCTCTATGAAAACACAAGAACGAAATGAGACTACCAAAACCCTAGATGGGCGATCACCTCCCTTAAGCATTCAGATGTACAAGCCATGTGCTACGGCTTGGATGGCGCATCAGGATTGGGAAGACTAGGGGGACGAAGCATAGGGATTGAGGCCAATTAAATTCCAGGTCAGAGTCTTAACTTCCCCTGACAGATGCACCTGCCTTCCTTAAATATGAAAGATACATAGTTTAAACAACAGTATAACCATGACTGTCCAGTGTACACGTTCGGTCGTTACACGTCAGCTCTCTGAAGTGCTCCTCTCGTTACACCAACAGAACAAAGAGGGTAGTTAATTAGTTACGCAGTGATCTAAGCAGGGCGAGTAGGGAACTGTTCATTATGGTGGAAGACCCTGTCGTATCGTAACCAAAATGTAACATCAGAGAGAAGTGCGTGGTTACCCACCCTTAGTTTCACCTTTAATAACCATAGTCATCCGGGTATTCCCTTAGTCCTAACATCAACTCAGCTAGGTAAGAGTATAGGTGATTGATTTCAGAAGTATAATATGGTGCGTGCAAGGTCCACTCCAGCCCGACTCCCTTAATTAGGAGAGTGGAAATACAATCTTTGCGTATGGGCAAATAAATTTAAGTATCAACATTTATATAGTATGATATAGGGGTTAGGAAAATGCCCTTTTTGTCATTGAAACTTCTCATTGTTCTAAAGTAATATTTTCATGGGTCACTCCAAGCCAAAGGAGATGTAAGCACCCACCTTATGAAAATTTAAAGGATAATGTCCCTAGATTTTTTTTATTTTTTTATGATAAATTTGAGGTTTATTACAACTAAGATAAGCATTCAATAAATTTGGTCAATATGTGTGAAGTAATAAATGAGTATAATAATTAGTTCCCATCTAAGAATCTTTTATTTCTATAAATTAGACTTTATCATTTAAAATTAAGTATTCGTTGTAACTATTCCTTTAGTCAAAGGGCCTCTACAATTGGAAAACACCACCAAAGTGGGAGACTGGTTCCTTTTTAAGCAGTTTACTACATAGGTAGGTCACTCATGTCTTACATGAGATGTGACCAAGACTCATGACAATATGTAGGACATGTGAAGCATAGGGGGAGATTTACTTACCCATTAGGTCTCACTAGATTAGGTATCACTAGATGATTTGAAGATGTGTTTTGTCAAACTAGTCCAAATATAAATGACTCAAGATGGCAATGAATATTTCTTTCTCTTGTTATGAAATCAAGAACACAGAAAAATGCAAAACTTGGTGTGAATTACATAATCATGTTAATCATTGAGTTTTTGAATGAATTTTTTGTTTGAGGCCATAACTAAGGGAGCATATATCATATCTTGGCCCGACTCACTAACCCAAGGAATCTTGATAGCTTGGCTAACGACCATTACAGATTACTTAAAATGAAACCAATCTATGAATAGATTGACTCATTATAGAAATACCAACATTAACAAAGTAATATAGATTTTCTATTGATGGAAAATATCTTGAATCTTAGGGTAAATGTTTGCTAGCAAATACTTTGAACCTAGTTTATAAGGATTTTGTCACTTGGGATTACTTATTTTTAATAATATTTTTTTAAGACTCTTGTACACTACGAAATTGTTCCATATATATAGATTCTTGTTCTTGAACTACAATCATACAATATGACACTAGATTATTATTTGTTAAGTACAATGCCATATTCACTATTTGCAATTCAATTCCATCTTACTCATGGTTGTTTATATTTGATAACAAAATGAATTCTACCTTGTTGCAAGATTGCTTTCAGCTCTTTTCATTTTCATTTAAAGAGCAACAATGCCACAATACTAGTAAATTACACCAACACACAAAATTTTGTAAATATCAACATCCCTAAAAAAAGTAAATATATTTGTATATACTAACAAAGATCTCAAATGATGAATAAATCCAAGGAATATAGGAAAGCGTCATAAGGTATTTACAAAACTAGTAAAAATAGAGCTTCAAATGGAACTTTATGCCTTACTAGTCAATGGAATGGATATGTTATTATGTGTTGAATCATGTAAGAAGTCAAATAATCAATTAGGTCAGAGTGTGACTAAGTAGGAAGTTTTTTTGGGAAGTTCCACTAGGAGAGAACCGACCTAATATGGAAGTGATAGATTTACTGAACTATGCATAATTGACTTGAAGATCACATTGAGATAATTAATGGAAATAATGGATGCATGTTTCTAAAACATGTCAATAAAAACCTAAAAGGTTCTAAGGAATGTTTATTGGTCAATTCTTCATGTAGTATGGTCTATGATTAGTTGAATGGTTGAGGATTAAGTTGATTGAGGTTCTTGGTAGAATAGCACTCAACGTTAACATGGAATAGATCAATCCTAATGGTTTCTTTGAGGGTGCATATATTAACCTCAATGAATTGACAAAATGTAGAAGGGATTACAAGATCACAAGAAACATGTGTATGGTGCATCGACAATAACTATTGAACCAATTCATTGTCATTAGGAAGTGGGCATCAAATGACATGAAGAATTTGAATTGATTGTTCAAGTGACATGTAAAGAAGAGGAACAATTGTAACTATCGCGTAGAGATGGGCCATAAGAATATGAATTGATAGAGATTGAGAGAGGGAGGTAGAAGTTTGAAGATTACAATTGAGAAAGGATGCAATTATAGGTCTCTACAATTGAAAAAGCCCACCAAAGTGGAAGACATTGGAAAAGACCACCAAAGTGGGAGATTGGTTACTTTTTGAGCAGTTTATTACACAAGTAGGTCACTCATGTCTTACACAAATCCAATAAGTTGTCAATTTGAAGTTATATTATATGAATATAAATATCATCAATAAGATAAACATTCGATAACTTTGGTCAATATGTCTGAAGTAGTAAATGAGTATAATAATTAGTTCCCATCTAAGACTCTTTTATTTCTATAAATTAGACTTTATCATCCAAAATGAAGTATTCATTATAACTATTCCTTTAGTAAAAGGGTATCTACAATTGGAAAATATCACCATAGTGGAAGACATTGGAAAAGACCACCAAAGTGGGAGACTGGTTCATTTTTGAGCAATTTACTACACAAGTAGGTCACTCATGTCTTACACAGAGATGTGACCAAGACTCATGACAATATGTAGGACATGTGAAGCATAGAGGGAGATTTACTTACCCATTATCATTAGGTCTCACTAGATGGTTTCAAGATGTGTTTTGTCAATCTAGTCCAAATATAAATGACTCTTGGCAATGAATATTTATATCTCTTGTTATAAAATGAAGAACACAGAAAAATGCAAAACTTGGCCTGAATTATATAATCATATTAATCATTGAGTTTTTGAATGAAATTTTTGTTTGAGACCATAACTAAGGGAGAATATATCTGGGAATCAAATCCAATATAGTTCAATCCATGCCCAAAGTAGTGTGGTTGGATGAAATACATTCCATGTCATTTTCCTTGCATCAACAATCAAAGGAATTGTCTCCTTGGGAAAATTGACATCCGTAAATGCAAGGTCTCTAAGGGATTGAGGGAATTATTCCTTGTACACAAAACAAACATACTGATGTCTTCGCATGCTACCTCTCAACCCGTAGGTTGGAAGGTCCACGTCAACACCAGATCTTTCCTTTCACACGGCCCAAAGAACTCTAACTGGTTCTTCTATTTCCCTATCGGGAAATCTGCACCCACAACAAACTCTCGCGAGATCCCCTCTTTACACTTGGGAGATCAGAATTCACGTCTTCGTGAGGTCAGTGGTCGATCATTCGACTCTCGAATCCTTGACTTTTGAAATAGTCAACGCTAACCTTTCCCTTTTTGCCTTCAGGATTTTCCCTATCACAATTTCGGCACTTGCGATGTCGAACAACTTGTCTCACCGACTCTCGATTCCCGATTTGCCAAAACTCCAATACACTTCGCAAGTTTGACTTTTCAATCGTTACGTCACCTCTATCGGGACTTCAAAATTCGCAGTATCATGAATCCTGATGCAGTGGTTTCAAAACTTTACTCCACGAATCTCTGAAATGGCGTGCCACCTGTCCACTGACTGACTCCGCTGTGGCCCACACAATCCCCTTAGCTTTCGGGATATCACGTTTCGTGATATCATGATTCCCGTTAAAACATTTACGAGACTTCAACCTACGAAACCCCAATATGGAAATCCACGAATAAACCCGACGGCCCCTTACGGCTCATATCTACGGTCCTACTCCTCCTGAGCTTAGAACCTTTTGGGAATACTCGTCGTATCTCTCTTGTTCCTCCGCGAGATCTAACGGCTCATGGGACTTCGTGAATTCTCCTCAGAGATATCCGACCATCCATCCTTCCTGGATGATTTCTGTGAAATGAACCAAGTATTCCTCCATGAAAACTTGTCCACCTGCGGCGCAAACTTATAACGCCTACTTACAAACTTTCAAGGTACAACCTTTGTGCAACCCTTCCATCGATTATAACACTTTATCCCTACTGAGCTTCCTTATAACTCTGAGCCTTAGAAATACTTTTGTGCGCACTCATTGCGGCAACCTTCAGACATTTCCAAGTGTTGAATTTCCTTTGACCCTACGCACACCTGCAAAAACAATCTCAAAATGCTTTGCTCAGGTTCGCAACTCTGAGACTTAGCTTGGCCTACGCACTCCTTGCACGGCTCCTGTGCCCAGTTGCACCTCTACGTGAATGAGAACAAAACCTAAACCACCTGAGTCCTTTGTCAACGCACTCCTTGCAGACACTTCAACTGCACTCCTTGCAGGAACTCTTGCTCAGATAGAGAAACAATTGAAGCTCATTCCTACTTCCTTTAAGACTTCAAACTCAAACCATGAAACCATATACACAACATATAAAGAAAATGTATAACAGGAAGCAAACATTCATGAGCATATCATTCAACATCAATACACAAAGAACAAACATGAAAACCATGAATTTGAATCAACTCTTTCTATGAATCCAAATATCTGTACATGGGTGTTCTTACACAGCTCTCTGCTTCTTCTCTATGCTCACTACTACCATACAATACACAATGAGGGTGTCTATATCTCGTTTCCCTCTTGCGCTCTAAAACTGTCTAATATAGAATTGAATTCTATCTACCTTACATTTACTACCATAAATGCCTTCTACCTACTAAGGACGAGAGAAAACCGCTCAAGGTTCGTTTACATTATATAAAGACTCTCCTTCTTAATGGCTTCATTTAAGATTGCGCATCAATTTCAAGGTAATTTCAAAATTTGTGCTGGCGCTGGTCCAGCTGTCTTTTGCTTCCGTGCTGGCTCTCTTGATGTCGGCGATGCTCCTTCATCATACTCCCTTGCTTGAAAAAAAATTCATGGGCTCCTGTCCATGAGCTCACACATGGTTTGCCCATGCTTCTATATCTCTTCTTTGGTCTCCCAGCTAGCATCTTGAACTGGATGGCTCTTCCATTTGACCAGATACTCAAAATATTCTTTCCGCCTGGTCTTCTTACTCACTCTTTTATCCATTGTGCACTCCATCTGTGGCTTATCTGTAACTGGCATTTGCTGTGTCCACTGGATCATTGGCTATTCATTTCCAATCCCTGTTTCCTCAACTTTATATGGGTACAAATCTGAGATATTGAATATCGGAGAAATTCCGATCCCATCGGGTAATTCAATCTCATAAGCATTCGCCACAAATTTCTTCAAGACCCTACATGGCCTGATTTTCTTCATTTTCAGTTTACTATATGTTCCTCTCGGGAACCTTTCCTTGCTTAAATGTGCCAGAATCAAGTCACCAACCTCAAACTGAAGCTGTCTTCTATGCTGATCTGCTCTATGCTTATATTCCTGGCTTGATTTCTACAAATGCTCCTTCACCTAGCTGTGAAGTTCCTTCATCTCCTCTGCAAATTCTTCTGCACTAGCGCTCCTAGTTGCAGTTTGTTCTGAATCCCTTAATTCAGAAATTCCTCTCGGTTGCATGCCATAAACAATCTGAAATGGACTCTGCCCTGTGCTCCTATTAACTGATTCGTTATAAGAAGACTCTGCCTATGGTAATATGCTGTCCCACTGGCTGTGGTGTTCTATCACCAAGCTTCTCAGCAAGTCTCCCAGACTTCTGTTCACCACTTCTGTCTATCCATTCGTCTGAGGATGATAAGCCGAACTAAACGACAAGATAGTTCCCATCTTTTTCCATAAGGTCCTCCAAAAGTTCCCTATGAACTTAGTATCTCAATCCAAAACTATGCTTCTCGGTAAGCCATGAAGTCGAATGAATTCTTTGAAAAACAGGTTCACAATGTGAGTTGCATCATTGGTTTTCTAACATGGAATGAAGTGTGCCATCTTGGAAAATCTATCCACTACCACAAAGATTGAATCACAACCTCTTTGTGTTCTTGGCAACCCCAATACAAAATCCATGTTGATTTCATCCCACGACCTTTCATGTATGGGCAATGGTTGATAAAACCCTGCATTCTGTCTCCTTCCTTTCGAATGATGGCAAATTCTACATCTGTCCACAAATCTCTTGACATATGCTCGCATTCTCGACCAAAAATATGACTCATTCAGCTTTGCGAACGTCTTGTCGTGACCAAAGTACCCTGCCAATCCTCCACTGTGTTTCTCCTTCAACAAATTCTCCCTCATGGAGCATTTCAGAATACATAGTTGATTACCTCTAAACAATAATCCTTCCTGGATCATGTATTCTACCCATTGGCTTCTTTCTTTTAGAATTGGATTCTCAGCTGCTTCATATGCTTCCTTAAAATCTTGATCATCAACGTACATGTTCCTGAAATCATCAAAACCCAATGTTTTGACTCTGAACTCCTGCAACAACAAACACTTCCTGCTCAAAGCATCAACCACTTTGTTAGCAGTACCAAAAATATGTTTAATCACAAAAGTGAAATTTTGCATGTACTCAACCCATTTGACATGTCTCTGATTCAACTTTTCCTGTTGAGTCACAAACTGCAGTGCATGATTGTCATTGTATAAGACAAACTCTTTCGGGATCAAGTAATGCCTCCATTTCTTCAATGCCTGGATGATAGCATAAAAATCCTTATCATATGTGGAGTATTTCACCTTCACCTCATTCAGCTTCTCACTGAAGTATTCTATTGGCTTGTCTTCCTGACTCAAGACTGCCCCGATTGCGAATCCACTTGCATCACATTTCACTTGAAATGTTTTCTGAAAATCCGACAACACCAAAACTGGTTGTTCCATAATCTTCCTCTTCAATAGATTAAAAATTTTCTCAGCCTCTTCAGTCCAATGAAAAGACTTGTGTATTTTCTTCACTATGTCCATCATTGCTACACTGATTCCACTGAAATTCTTGATGAACTTTCAATAGAAACTAGCCAATCCATGAAAACTTCTTACCTCAAAGATATTCTTTGGTGATGCCCAATTCTTGATTACTTCCACCTTATCTGGATCCATCCTCAACTCATTTTCCGAAATAACAAACACCAAGTAAAGGAGCTCTGTCTTCATGAATGAGGACTTCTTCATGTTTATCAACAACTTCTCCTGCTGTAACCTCTGCATCACTGTAGCCAAATGCTTCAGATGCTCTGCCACTTTTTTACTGAAAACCAGTATATCATCTAAATACACAATGACAAATTTTTCGATGAACTCCCTCAAGACTTCATTCATCAACCTCATGAAGGTACTCGGTGCATTTGTTAAGACAAACAACATAACAAGCCATTCATACAACCCTTCATTGGTTTTGAATGCTGTCTTCCATTCATCAACCTCTCTCATGTGGATCTGATGATAACTGCTTTTCAAATCAATCTTTGAAAAATACTTTGCTCCACTCAAGAAATCCATCAGATCATCCATCCTCGGCAAAGGAAATCCGTACCTGATGGTTATCTTGTTAATCGTCCTTGAGTCAATACACATCCTCCAACCTCCGTCTTTCTTCGGACTGAGTACTATTGGAATGGAACATGGACTCAAGCTTTCCCTGACTAAAACTTTGTCCAACAACTCCTGGACTTGCCTTTTAACCTATTCATTCTCTTGAGGCATCAATCTGTATGTGGCTTTGATTGGCAAACTGGCTCCTGGTATGAGATCAATATGATGAATCACACTTCTGATCGGTGGCAACGAACGAGGTAATTCATCCACTACTATATTAACGAACTCTTCCAGTAGTTCATGAGCTTCTTCTAGTAAATCATCCAACCTTGTGTTGGCCAAAACAATCTTTGGTTTCTTGACCACAATGAATTGTGATTCTTCCTTCTTCTTAGCCTCTGTAAGAATTTCCTTCCCACTCATGAGAAGTACAGTGTTGCTTACTTCCATTTTCACCTCCTTATCCTTAATTGGAAGCAATATGTGAGTCCTCCCATTCTTCTCTAGGGTGTATGTTTTCATTCACCCATCATGAATCACATTCCTGTCATATTGCCATGGTCTACCCAACAATAGATGACAAACGTCCATAGGAATGACATCACATAATATCTTATCATTATATTCTCCTATCTTAAATTCAACTAAACATTGTCTAGTGACAGTTACCTGGTGTCCTTTTTGTAGCCACAAAACTCTATATGGGCTTGGATGATCAATTGTCTCTAGTTCTAGCTTCTCTACCATCTCCGTAGAAACGAGATTATCCATGCTACCACTATCCACGATGACCTTGCATACCCTATCCTTGGTCTTGAAAGAAGTCCTGAAAAGTCTGGTCCTTTGGAATGAACTCTCCACCTCCTTCTCTGGTGTCAAAAGGACTTTTCGCATCATCAACGATCTTCCGCCTTCAACGTCTTCTGCCTCAACATCCCGCCTCTGTGCCTCGGTGATGTGAGATTCTCTACTTTCTTTCTTCTTTTTCGGACACTCATAAGACTTGTGCCCATTCTTTCCACATGTGAAGCATGTTATTACTCCACCTCTTCCTCTTCCTCTACCTCTAGTATGAGGAAAAGTGTTATTGTCAGCATAATCTCCTCTCTGCTTAGTATGATGCCCTCACTATTCAACATATTTCCCTCTCTGTGAGGTTCCACCTCTTTCAGTTTGCATCTGAGGTTTCTTCCAGTCCTCCTTAGGCTTTTGATATTTATCCTGGGCAACTGATTTGCCTCTTGGCTAACTTTTTCCTCGGCCTCTCTGACCCTGCTTTCGGCTCAGCTTCTCTTCCACTTTGAGAGCCATATGATAAGCATCTTCCACCGTTCGGATGGTTACCATACTCATGTCATCCTGGATATCGTATCTCAGGCCATTCATATATCTGGAAACTTTTTCATCATCGCTCTCCCGATGACTTTCCCTGATGTCCAGCTTGTAGAATTCCTCAGTGTATTCATTCACTGTCATCAAATTCTATCTCAGGTTCTGCATCCTCCTGAACAAAGTAATTTGATAATCTCTGGGGATGAATTTCACCTTCATCTTTGCGATCATTCTATCCCAGCTCTTGATTTTCTACTTGCCCTTGTAGCGTCTGTCAACTTGTAGTTCATCCCACCACAATGTTGCATGTCCTTTCAATCTCGTGACAACATGATTGACATTCTTGTCCTCTTCGATATCTTCATAGTCGAAGTATGTGTCTAGAGCTCTAATCCAGTCTAGAAGCTCTTTTGCATCCAAGTTTCCGTCATAAACTGGAATGTCCATCTTTTCTCTTGCACCCATTCTTGCAATAGCCCTGATCAAACATTTGTTTGATGCATCTTCTGTTGCAACTTCTTCTTCACGTTCAGCCTCAAATTCACTTTCGAAATCATTGAGATCCCCTGCACTGGCTGTGCGTCTTTGTGTTGTCTCCATGTCTTCGAGTCTAGCTCATTGACGCAGGAGCGCAGGCTATGCACGTCCGCTCATAGGATATTTCTTCCTTCCTGAGCCTGAAGAACTGAAAAGTTCTTCTATTTCCCTATCGGGAAATTTTCACCCATAGCACTCTCTCACGGGATCTCCCCTTCTTCTATCGGGAAATCAATACTGGCCTTTTACTTTGTTATCGGGGTTCCTCCTATCAGGATTTCAGCACTTGTGATGTCCAAACAACTTGCTTTACCGATCCTCGATCCCCGATACGCTCCTTGTTTCCTTAGCCCTACCTGGCTAATACTTTAGCTCGTGCGACCACTTTCTATAAGACCGTAGCCTTATATTCCTTCTTGTCGGAGTTTTTGACATCAAAATCCTGATGCACTCAAATTCCCGTTAGCCCTCCAGGCTAAGCTCTTGGTCCACGTGACCTCTCCTTATATGACCGCAGTCATATTCCTCATCAGGGTTTCGGACTTTCCAATGTCGAAATACACCCTTCCTCAGGACTCCTGATCCATCGAACTCTGAAGTGCTCTTTGCACGCTAGCTCTCCTAGCTAGGCTCCTGGCCCATATGACCATTGTCCCCGTGACCATAGTCTTATCCCTCGTTGGGGCTATGACATTTCAAATGATGAAAAACACTTGCCCATGGGATTCCCAATTCCTCGAATACCGAGTCTCTGGTCTGCTGACAGCTGGCCTTACGGTGGCACCTTCCTCCCTGTCAGGGTTTTGACCTTCACGATTTCAAAATGCATAAACACCTTGTCACCAGGATCCCCGATATCCCGATGACCCAAACACCGATAGATGATCTCCTTGTCGGGACTTTTCCCGATGACTCAGATTTCTTCCACGTGTCCTCCCCTGATAGACGGTCCTGGTTAACTCTTAGGATTTCGCGAATTCTGATGTCCTGGACGCCTCGTCCCTAGGACTCGCGAAATGCCGAACTCCGACTCCCTTCAGATATCTGACACACGTCCCAAATGAATGGATGGTTCAAATTAGTTCTTGCTATTTCCAGACTTTACAATACCATGAACACTCACTTACCTGAACCCCGATGACCACATCCTCGATCTAGACGACCACATGACACGTGTCCTTTTTGAGATCCTCCAATTGTGATCCTTCCACCGTTTCGGGGTTCAACTAGTCACGGATCCTTATCTTCTGAATCTCTAGAATGTCGATGGACTCTCGATCCCTGCCACCTGTCCCAACAGATGGACGGATTTGAAATCGTCAGGATTTCGAGACTTTTGATGTCCCGATTCTCACAACCTCAGGAACTCCGATTTTCCGACTCCCGATGCTTCGATGTCTACCACACGTCTCTACAAATGGACGGTCCCTATCTTTCCAGGATTTTCTCTATGGAAGTTCCCGATCCTCTGCTCTCGTGAATCTCGATTTCCCAAACCTCGATGGCTCGATATCCTGATGCCTCTTGGGGTTCTTACTCTACTCACGAGGGTTAAACCCTGTGTAACTCCTGTCATAATAGATGGCTGACGGGTAACTGATCCATGATCCAACAGCTCATGACCCCTAGAGATTGAACTCTGAGCATGTCCATAACCTCATTTCTTCTTTGGTAGATCCAACGGCTGGTGGGATTTTTCAAATCTTCTCCACAATATCCTAACCGTCGATCTCTTCCTCTTGGATGTCTTCTACGGGTGAACCTAGTATTCCTCTGTGAAAACTGGTCCTCCTGCGCGTAACTTTGTAGTGCCTATTCAACACTCCACGACACAGACTATCTGTGCTTCTCTTTGACGAGCTTGGAAATCTTATCCCTCCTAATCTTTCTCACACTTTCAACCTCAAAGAGGGTCCTTGCACGCACTCCTTACGACAGTTCTCAAACACCTCCAAGTGTTGAGTTATTTCGACTCTGCGCACACCTGCAGCAACATTCCTTCAATCCTTCACTCAGATTCACAACTGAGACTCTCCTTATCCTTCACACTCCTTGCATGGCTCGTATAACTCAATTTCACTTCTGAGAACAAGAGTTAAACTATCTGAGCCTTCTGTCAACGCACTCCTTGCGGACGACTTCAACTGCACTCCTTGCAGGAATCCTTGCTCAGATAGAGAAACAATTGAACTTCATTTCTTCTACTTCCTTTCAAACTTCAATCTCAACATGTGAAATCATATACATAGCATAACAACAAACACATAATACGAAGTAACTATTCATGAGCATATCAATCAACACACATACATAGAGAACAACACAACACCATGAATTTGAATTAAAATCTTCTATTAATCCAAATGACTATACATGGGTGTTTCTGCACAGCTCTCTGCTTCTATTCTCAATGCTCAGAGTTCTTCTCACTATTCCTCAATAATGTTACAATGCACAATGAGGGTGTCTATATTTTGTTTCCCTCTTTTTTTTCTAAAACTGTCTAATCTAATATTAAAAATCCTATCTACCTGCATTAACTACTATAAATGCCTCCATCTACTTCAGACGAGAGCGGGGCGCTCAAGGTTTGATTACATTTACAAGTGCGCTTCATTAAATTTTCCTCATTAATGTTCGCACAACAGTTTCAAGGTGTTTTTCAAAAATTTGCGTTGTACGCCTTCCATCTGTCTTTCGCTTCCGCGTTGGCTCACTTGACGTGAGGGATGCTCCTGCATCATACTCCCTCGCTTGAAAACTTTCAAGGGCTCCTGTCCATGAGCTCCTGCACAGTCTGTCCATACTTCAGAATCTCTACTTCAGTATCCCAGCTGGCATCTTCACTTGGGTGGCCCTTCCACTTGACCAAATATTCAAAGTATTCTTTCCTTCTGGTCTTTTTGCCCACTCGTTTATCCAGTATCTGTTCCATCTGTGGCTTCTCTACAACTGGTATCTGCTTTTGCCACTGAACCTCTGGCTGTTCAACTTATGCCCCTGCTTCCTCAAGTTTATATGGGTATAAATCTGAGACATTGAATATCGGAGAAATTCCGATCCCATCGGGTAATTCAATTTCATAAGCATTCTCTCCAATTTTCTTCAAGACCTTGCATGGTCCGATTTTCTTCATCTTCAATTTATTGTATGTTCCCCTCAGGAACCTTTCTCTTCTCAAGTGTGCTAGAATCAAGTCACCAACCTCAAATTGAAGTTGTCTTCGATGCTGATCTGCTCTCCGCTTATACTCCTGACTTGAATTCTGCAGTCGCTCCTTCACCCGGATGTGAAATTATTTCATTGCCTTCACGAATTCTTCTGCACTAGCGCTCCTAGTAGCAGTCTGTTCCGAATATCTCAATTCAGAAACTCCTCTCGGCTGCATGCCATATACAATCTGGAATGGACTCTAGCCTGTGCTCCTATTCACTGAGTCATTATAAGCAAACTCTGCCTGTGGAAATACATTGTCCCAACTTCTGTGGTGCTCCACCACCAGTCTCCTCAGCAAGTCTCCCAGACTTCTGTTCACCACTTCTGTCTGTCCATCTGTCTGAGGATGATAAGATGAACTAAACACCAAGTTAGTCCCCAACTTCTTCCATAATGTCCTCCAAAAGTGTCCTAAGAACTTTGTATCTCTGTCCGAAACAATACTCCTTGGTAAGCCGTGAAGTCGAACAACTTATTTGAAAAAAAGATTCGTGATGTGCGTCGCGTCATTGGTTTTCTGACATGGGATAAAATGTGTCATCTTATAAAATCTATCCACTACCACGAAGATCGAATCAAATCCTCTTTACATCCTTGGCATTCCCAATATGAAATCCATACTAATTTCATCCCACGACTTCTCAGGTATGGGCAATGGTTGATAAAAACCCACATTCTGCTTCCTTCCCTTTGAATGCTGGCAAATTTTGCATCGGTCTACAAACCTCTTGACCTCTTCTCGCATCCATAGCCAAAATTATGACTCACTCAGCTTCACAAATGTCTTATCATAACTGAAGTTTCTGGCCAATCCTCTGATGTGTTTCTCCTTCAACAGATTCTCCCTCATGGAACAATTTGGAATACACAACTGATTTCCTTTAAATAGAAACCCTTCCTGGATCATGTATTCGCCCCATTTGTTGCTATCTCTGAGAACTGGATTCTCAGCTGCTTTATATGCTTCCTTAAAGTCTAGATCATATGTGTACATGTCTCTGAGATCATCAAAACCTAACGTCTTAACTTTGAACTCCTGCAACAGCAAACACTTCCTGCTCAAAGCATCAACAACTTTGTTAGCAGTACCAGAAATATGTTTTATCACAAAAGTGAAATTCTTCATGTATTCAACCCACTTAACATGCCTCTGATTCAATTTTTCCTGTTGAGTCACAAACTGCATTGCATGGTTATCACTATATAAAACAAATTCCTTTGGAATCTGATGCAGGAGCATCTCTCCACGTCAGCTAGCCAGCCAACCAACCACACCAGTGAATTCAAATCGCGCGCTGAAGAGAGGCGCAACCTCATTTTAAAAATCTGAATTCAATGTAATTAATGTTTTAGGCTATTGAGCTAGGAAGTCGTGCCTTTGCGTAGGCTATAGATAATATCGGCTTTAATGATAGATCGACTGAGATCTAGATCTAGATGCTGGACTAGACAACCATTTATTGTAATTGAATAGAGTAGGTAGACCTGGAGGGAAGCACTCAAAGATCCCCCTCAGGTAAAAGAGATTTTCAGATCTCATTTTGGTAAGTTGTAATGGTTTTAAGAGGAGAGCCAGAGAGAGCTCGAGAACACCTCTATAAATACAGGCATTTGCCATTTTAATAGAAACAGAAGCAGTTTTTCCTACACATGTTCTGTGTTATATGGATGTCTTTGTATGTTCTTTCATATGCTGTGAATGTATGTGTGGTAGATTTTCATTTGCAGGGAGTTTGTGTGATTTCAGTTGAGGGTCTTTGAGGTTTCATTCCATGAGAGCATGACAGAGGGTTGTGGACTCTGAATACCGGTGCACTGAGGCACTTATGAACTCTATGGAGTCAGACAGAGACGTGCTGCGACACAGAAGATGGAATCAACAACTCAGAGGAGTGAAGACCTCAAGGTCGCTGAAAACCTCATGAGGCAAGGCTGTGTATGAGAGACACAATTGCAGATAGAATTCTGTTGTGGATTCTGTAAAGGCTCTGCCAAGTGGACATTGAGCATATGCAGAAGGTGCAGTTGGAGGAACTCTGTTGTGAGTTCAAAAGAAACAGAATCACTGGGGATTCTGAGAAGCTCTGCCAGGTGGGCATTGAGCAGGTGCATAGGGTGCACAGAAGGGACATAACTGCTGAATGTTCTGTGGAGAAGATACTCTGCCAGGAGGGTGTCGAGGAAGTGTGCAGATAGGCACAAAAGTGAAAAGAACTTTTTACTGGGTTTTTGAACACACAGAAAAACTCAGCAAGAGGTTGCTTGAGCATGATGAAATATTTACTGGGTTGTTGAACACCCAGAAATACTCAGCAAGAGGTTGCTTGAGCAGGAAGCCAGGAAGGTATTATATTCTCCATCTGTAGGAGAAGGAAGGAAGACAAAACCCCTTAGGGGTCTGAGTGTTTGCAGAAGCTCAGGAGGAACAACGTTTTCACACGCATTGGTGAAGCTCAGAGTTGAGGAGTTTGAAAGAGGAAAGAGCTCAAAGGTCGAAGACTTTGAGAACATGAAATTCTTCCAAGTCTGGGAAGAAAGCGCAGTAACCCAGAAGGGGCAACGAGAACCGTCAGATCGATGGAGTGAAAAGAGATCTGGACCGTTGGGTTTTACATCCAGGAGAATCTTAGAAGAAGCGCACAGAAGATGAGAACGACAACTATCGGATCTCAACCAAAAATACCGTAAGTCATTGGATCGGAAGAAGGTGCGCAGAGTTTAAGCTCAGGAGGAGCACATAGAAGGAGAACAGATCTGAGCCGTTAGATCTGGTTCAGGATCAGCAGCCGTCAGATCTGGAGCAAATTTCTCGTCATCCGTCAGATTGGATAGGAGTTGCACGAGGTTTACCTTCATGGACAAGAGGAGGAGAAATCCCGACAAGAGGTGGAGCCATCAGGATATTTGGCATCGGGAAATTGGAGTTCTCGAGGTCGTAAGAATTGAGACATTAAAAGTCTCAAAAACACAAGGAGATCTAGACCGTCCGTCTGAGGGAGGACGCGTGGAAGCGAATTGGCACCATCAGGGGGAAGATCCCAACATGAGGTCAGTCATCGACTAATCGGGAATCGGGATATCGGAGATCCCGGGAGCAAGGAGTTCGTGCATTTCAGAATCGCGAACCCCGAAACCCCGAAAGGAGGAAGGAGCCAGAGTGGAGGCCAACTGTCAACATGTCAGAGAAGTGGAAAACACCATCGTGGAGGCCAGCTGTCAGTGCCGTGGAGAATCGGGGATAGGAAAACTGGGAATCCCGTGGGCAAGTGTTTTGCAACATTTGAAACCTCGAAACCTTGACGAGAGGGTTGACTACAGTCACAGGGTAATGGTCATATGGGCCAGAGTCTAGCTAGGAGGGCTAACGCCTGAAGGGCGCATCGGGATTCAGAGAATCGCAAATCCTGAGGACTTGCGCATTTGGACATTGGAAAGTCCGAAACCCCGATGAGGAGGTATAAGGCTGCGGTCTTATGGAGAGTGGTCGTGTGGACTAGGGAATAGACAGGAGGAGATAAGGCTAGGCAGATAACTCATCAGATATTGGGGATTCGAGAGGACAGTGACTCTCAACAATGGGGATTACGAAACCCCGAAGCCCGATACTTATTTTCCTGTGGGGAAAATTAGTTCACGGTCCGGTGAAGAGGCTGAGACAGGGAAAGAGAAGACCTGTGGGGTCATATTTTCACAGTGATTCCCAAGGGAATCCAAGGAGCCACTTCAGCTCAGTGAAAGGGTATTTTTGAACGATTATGTGAGTGGGCGAGGAGTTTTTCGGAGGAGGTAGCTCGCGCCTTGCACATCAGAATCAAATAGTGTCTCCATTTCTTCAATGCCTGGATGATGGCATAGAATTCCTTATCATACGTGGAATACTTCACCTTCGCTTCATTCAACTTCTCACTGAAATATGCAATTGGTCTGTCATCTTGACTTAAGACTGCTCCTATTGCAAACCTGCTTGCATCACATTTTACCTGAAATGTCTTTTGAAAATCCAGCAACACCAGAATTGGTTGTTCCGTAATCTTTCGTTTCAACAAATTGAAACTCTTCTCATCCTCTTCAGTCCAGTGAAAAGATTTATGTCTTTTCTTCACTGTATCCATCATTGCTGCGCTAATTACACTGAAATTCCTAATGAATTTTCGGTATAAACTAGCCAATCCATGAAAACTTCTCACCTCAAATATGTTCCTCGGTCATGGCCAATTCTTGATTACCTCCACCTTATTTGGATCCATCCTCAACTCATTTGCCGAAATAAGAAATGCCAAATAAATGAGTTTTGTCTTCATGAATGAGGACTTCTTTATATTTATCAACAACTTCTCTTGCTATAATCTCTTCATCACAATGGCCAAATGCTTTAGATGTTCAGCCTTCGTTTTACTGAAAATTAGTATATCATCCAGATATATGATAACAAATTTTCTGATGAAATCCTTCAGGACTTCATTCATCAACCTCATAAAGGTACTTGGCGCATTTGTTAAGCCAAACGGCATAACAAGCCAATCATACAAACCTTCGTTTGTCTTGAATGTTGTTTTCCATTCATAACCTTCTCTCATGCGAATCTGGTGATATCCACTCTTTAAATCAATCTTTGAAAAAAAAAATTCCCCACTTAAGCAATCCATCAAATCATCCATCCTTGGCAATGGAAACCTATACCTGATAGTTATCATATTAATCATCCTTGAATCAGTGCACATCCTCCAGCCTCCGTCTTTCTTCGAATTGAGTATCGTCGGAACAACACACAGACTCAATCTTTCCCTGACCAAACCTTTATCCAACAAATCTTGGACTTTTCTTTTCACCTCTTCATTCTCCTGTGGCGTCAATCTATACGTGGCTTTGTTTGGTAAAATGGCTCTTGGTATGAGTTCAATGTGATTGCTCACACTCCTGATCGGTGGCAACGAACGAGGTAATTCATCAACTACTATATCAACGAACTCTTCCAACAGTTCCTGAACTTCTCCTGGAAAATCATCCACTCTTGTGCTAGTCAGAACAATCTTCGGTTTTCTGACCACAAAGAATTGCGGATCCTCCTTCTTCTTAACCTTGGTAAGGAGTTCCTTCCCACTCATGAGAAGTACTGTGTTGCTTACTTCCAGCTTCACCTCCTTATCCTTGATTGGAAGCAACATATGAGTTCTCCCGTTCTTCTCTAGGGTGTATGTGTTCATCCTCCTATCATGAATCACATTTCTATCATATTGCCATGGTCTACCCAGCAATAGATGATAAACATCCATAGGAATAACATCACATAATATCTTATCATTATATCCTCCTATCTTAAATTCAACTAAGCATTGTTTGGTGACATTTACTTGATGTCCTTTTTGTAGCCACGAAACTTTATATGGACTTGGATGAGCAGTCATCTCCAGCTCCAGTATTTCTACCATCTCAGTTGAAACGAGATTATCAGGGCTACCGTTGTCCACAATGACCTTGCATGCCCAACCCTTGGTCTTGCAAGCTGTTCTGAAAAGTCTGGTCCTTTGGACTGAACTTTCCACTTCTTTATTTGGTGTCAAAAGGACTTTCCACATCATCAGTGATCTTCCGCCTTCAACATCTTCTACCTCAACATCTCGCCTTTGTGCCTCAACGATGTGAGTCTCTCCAGTTTCCTTCTTTTTATCTGGACACTCGAATGACTTGTGCCCATTCTTTCCACATGTGAAGCATGTGATTACTCCACCTCTTCCTCTTCCTCTACCTCTGGTATGAGGAAACCTATTATTATCATCATATCCTCCTCTCTTCTCATTATGGTGTCCTCTCTGTTCTGCGTACTACCCTCACTATGAACTTCCACTTCTCTCTGTCTGAGTCCAAGGTTTCTTCCAGTCGTCCCTAGGCTTCTGGGTTCTTTCCTGGGCAACTGATTTCCCCTTGGGATGGCTTCTGCCTCAGCCTCTTTGACTTTTCTTTCGGCTCAGCTTCTCTTCCGCCTTCAAAGTCATTTGATAAGAATCCTCTACTGTTTGGATGGTTTCCATACTCATTTCATCCTGAATTTCATATCTCAGGCCATTCATATACCTGGCCACTTTTTCATCATTGCTTTCACGATGACCTGCCCTGATATTCAACCTGTAAAATTCCTCAGTATATTCCTTTACTATCATCAGCTTCTATCTCAGGTTCTGCATTCTCCTAAACAGAGAAATTTGATAGTCCCTGGGAATAAATTTTTCCTTCATTTTTGCAATCATCCTGTCCTAGCTCTTAATTTTCTGCTTGCCTTGGCAACGCCTGTCAGCTTGTAGTTCATCCCACCACAAGGCTGCATGTCCTTTTAATCTCGTGGTGGCATGCCTGAATTTATTGTCCTCTTCTATATCTTCATAGTCAAAATAGGTGTCTAGAGATCTAATCCAGTCTAGAAGCTCTTCTACATCCAGATTTCCCTCATAAATTGGAATGTCCATTTTCACCTTTGCACCCATTCTTGCAACATATTTAAGTAAGTTCTCATTTGCTGCATCCTCCACTGTGATTTATTCTTCTCCATGTCCAGCATCATCTTCATTTTCGGACTCACTGATATCTCCTTCATCAGCTTTCCACCTTTGTTATGTCTCCATGTCCTCCATTCTGGCACGAAGGTTACACACTTCTCTCTCCATGTCCGGATTTTTCACTTGCCTACCCCTACCTTTGGGCATCTCCCTTTCCTCCTTTGGATCGGGTGATTGTCTATCCCTTCTCCTTGGTGGCATGGTGAATTCTCTTTCTCCCTGCTACAGATAGAAAATAATCTTTTCTAAGCTCTGATACCACTTTGACGTGTATCAGAGTGCTCTTTTCCTCTTGCCTCTCTTGCCTAAAATATACAGTCAAGAAACAAGCTCTGATACCACTTTGACGTGTATCAGAGTGCTCTTTTCCTCTTGCCTCTCTTGCCTAAAATATACAGTCAAGCAACAAGCTCTGATACCACTTTGACACAGCTGCGCCCGCTAGGCACGTTCGCTCACAGGATATTTCTTCCTTCCTCAGCCCGAAGAACTGAAAAGTTATTCTATTTCCCTATCAGGAAATTTTCACCCACAGCACTCTCTCACAGGATCTCCCCTTCTTCTATCGAGAAATCAATACTGGCCTTTTACTTTGTTATCGGGGTTCCTCCTATCGGGATTTCAGCACTTGTGATGTCCAAACAACTTGCTTTATTGATCCCTGATCCCCGATACGCTACATGTTTCCTTAGCCCCACCTGGCTAAGCCATTAGCCCGCGTGACCATTTTCTATAAGACCGCAACCTTATATTCCTTCTCGTCGGGGTTTTTGACTTCAAAATCCCAATGCGCTCAAATTCCCGTTAGCCCTCCAGGCTAAGCTCTTGGTCCACGTGACATCTCCTTATATGACCATAGTCATATTCCTAATCGGGGGTTCGGACTTTCCAATGTCGAAATACACCCTTCCTCAGGACTCGCAATCCCTCGAACTCTGACGCACTCTTTGCACGCTAGCTCTCTTGGCTAGGCTCCTGACCCATATGATTGTTGCCCCTGTCACCGCAGTCTTATCCCTCGTTGGGGCTATGGGGTTTCAAATGATGAAAAACACTTGCCCACAGGATTCCCGATTCCTCGAATCCCGACTCTCCCGTCTACTGACAGATGGCCTTACGATGGCACCTTCCTCCCTGTCTGGGTTTTGACCTTCACGATTTCAAAATTCATAAACACCTTGTCACAAGGATCCCCGATATCCCGATGACCCAAACACCGATAGACGATCTCCTTGTCGGGACTTTTCCAGATGACTTAGATTTCTTCCACGCATCCTCCCCTGATGGACGATCCTGGTTAACTCTCAGGATTTTGTGAATTCTGATGTCCTGGACGCCTCGTCCCTAGGACTTGCGAAATGTCGAACTCCGACTCCCTTCAGATCTCTAACACGTGTCCCAAATGAATGGACGATTCAGATTAGTTCTCACTGTTTTGAGACTTTACAAGACCATGAACACTCACTTACCTAAACCTCGATGACCACATCCCCGATCTAGATGACCACACGACATGTGTCCTCCCTGAGATCCTCTGGCTGTGATCCTTCCATCGTTTCAGGGTTCAACTAGTCACAGATCCTTATCTTCTGAATCTCTGGAATGCCGATGGACTCTCGATCCCTGCCACCTATCCCAATAGATGGACGGCTCTGAACTCATCGAGATTTCGAGACTTCTGATGTCCTGATTCTCACGATCTCAGGAACTCTGATTTTCTGACTCCCGATGCTTCGATGTCTGCCACGCGTCTCTACAAATGGACGGTCCCGATCTTCCTGGGATTTTCTCTATGGAAGTTACTGATCCTTTGCTCTCGTGAATCCCGATTTCCTGAACCCCGACGGCTCGATATCCCAATGCCTCTTGGGGTTATTACTCTTCTCATGAGGGTTAAACCCTGTGCAACTCCTGTCAGAATAGACGACTGACGGGTAACTGATCCACGATCCAACGGCTCACAACCCCTGGAGCTTGAACTCCGAATGCAGCCGTAACCTCCTTGCTTCTTTGGTAGATCCAATAGCTGGCGGGATTTTGCAAATCTTCTCCACAAGATCCTAACCGTTGATCTCTTCCTCTTGGATGTCTTCTACGGGTGAACCCAGTATTCCTCTGTGAAAACTGGTCCTCCTGTGCGTAACTTTGTAGTGCCTGTTGAATAGTCCATGGCACAGACTATCTGTGCTTCTCTTCGATGAGCTTGGAAGTCTTATCCCTCCTGATATTTATCACACTTTTAACATCAAAGAGGGTCCTTGCACGCACTCCTTGCGACAGTTCTCAAACACCTCCAAGTGTTGAGTTCTTTCGACTCTGCGCACACCTGCAACAGTAATCCTTCAATCCTTCACTCAGATTCACAACTGAGACTCTCCTTAGCCTACGCACTCCTTGCACGGCTCGTATAAATCAATTTCACTTATGAGAACAAGAGTTAAACTATCTGAGCCTTCTGTCAACGCACTCCTTGCAGACGACTTCAACTGCACTCCTTGCAAGAATCCTTGCTCAGATAGAGAAACAATTGAACTTCATTTCTTCTACTTCCTTTCAGACTTCAATCTCAACACGTGAAATCATATACATAGCATAACAACAAATGCATAACAGGAAGTAACTATTAATGAGCATATTAATCAACACACATACACAGAGAATAACACAACACCATGAATTTGAATTAAACTCTTATATTGATCCAAATGACTATACATGGGTGTTTCTGCACATCTCTCTACTTCTCTTCTCAATGCTCAGAGTTCTTCTCACTATTCCTCAATAATGTTACAATGCACAATGAGGGTGTCTATATTCTGTTTCCCTCTTTTTTTTCTAAAACTGTCTAATCTAATATTAAAAATCCTATCTACCTGCATTAACTACTATAAATGCCTCCATCTACTTTAGATGAGAGCGGGGTGCTCAAGGTCTAATTACATTTACAAGTGCACTTCATTAAATTTTCCTCATTAATGTCCGTGAAACAGTTTCAAGGTGTTTTTCAAAAATTTGTGTTGGACACATTCTAGTTGTCTTCAGCTTCCGCGGTGGCTTGCTTGACATGAGGGATGCTCCTACATCACTCGTAGATCATGCATTTCTCTCTCCATAGTTGGATCTGTCATCTACCTGCCTCTTCTCCCCGACATTTCCCTATCCTCTGCTGGATCAGGTGTTTGCATGTCCCTTCTCCTTGGTGGCATGGTGAATTCTCTTTCTCTGCTACAGGAAGCAAAGAACCCTTCTGTGCTCTAATAACAAAAATTGACATCTTCGCACGCTACCTCTCAACCTACAGGTTGGAAGGTCCACATCAACACAGGATCTTTCCTTTCACACGTCCCGAAGAACTCTAACCGGTTCTTCTATTTCCCTATCAGGAAATTTGCACCCACAACAAACTCTCGCGAGATTCCCTCTTTACACTTGGGAGATCGGACTTCGCGACTTCACGAGGTCAGTGGTCAAGCATTGGACTCTCAAATCCCTGAATCCTGAAATAGTCAATGCTGACCTTTCCCTTTTTTCCTTCGGGATTTTCCCTATCGTGATTTTGGCACTCGCGATGTCAAACAACTCGTCTCACCAACTCCCGATTCTCAATTTGCTGAAACTCCAATACACTTCACAATTTTGAATTTTCAATCGTTACGTAACCTCTGTCGGGACTTCAGACTTTGTGGTATCGCAAATCCTGATGCAGTGGTTTCAGAACTTTACTCCATGAATCTCCGAAACGGCATGCCACTTGTCCACTGACTAACTCCGTTGTGGCCCACACAATCCCCTTAGCTTTCGAGATATCGCGTTTCGTGATATCACGATTCCCGTTGCAAAATTTATTGGACTTCAACCTACAGAACCCCGATATGGAAATCCATGAATAAACCCGATGACCCCTTATGGCTCAGATATACGGTCCTACTCCTCCTGAGCTTAGAACGTTTTGGGAATACTCGTCATATCTCTCTTGTTCCTCCGTGATATCTAATGGCTCACGGGACTTCGTGAATTCTCCTCAGAGAATTTCGACCATCCATCCTTCCTAGATGATTTCTACGAAATGAACCAAGTATTCCTCCGTGAAAACTTGTCCACCTGCGGTGCAAACTTACGACGCCTTCTTACAAAATTTCAAGGTACAACCTCCATGCAACCCTTCCAGCAATTATAAGGCTTTATCCCTCCTGAGATTCCTTATAAATATGAGCCTTATAAAGACTCTTGCACGCACTCCTTGCGGAAACCTTCAGACACTTCCAAGCGTTGAATTTCCTTTGACCCTGCGCACACCTGTAGCAGCAGTCTCAAAATGATTTTCTCAGGTTCGCAACTCTAAGACATAGCTTGGCCTGCGCACTCCTTGCATGATCCCTGTGCCCAACTGCACCTCTGCATGAATGAGAACAAAAGCTAAACCACCTGAGTCCTTTGTCAATGCACTCCTTGCAGGAACTCTTGCTCAGATAGAGAAACAATTTAAACTCATTCCTACTTCCTTTCAGAATTCAAACTCAAACCATGAAACCATATACATAGCATATAAAGCAAATGTATAACAGGAAGCAAACATTCATGAGCATATCATTCAACATCAATACACAGAGAACAAACACGAAAACCATGAATTTGAATCAACTCCTTCTATTAATCCAAATATCTATACATGGGTGTTCTTACACAGCTCTCTGCTTCTTCTCTATGCTCACTACTACCATACAATACACAATGAGGGTGTCTATATCCTGTTTCCCTCTTGCGCTCTAAAACTGTCTAATCTAGAATTGAATTCTATCTACCTTAAATTTACTACCATAAATGCCTTCTACCTACTAAGGACGAGAGAAAACCGCTCAAGGTCCATTTACATTATATAAAGGCGCTCCTTCTTAATGGCTTACTTTAAGATTGAGCATCAATTTCAAGGTAATTTCAAAATTTGTGTTGGTGCTGGTCCAACTATCTTTTGCTTCCGCGCTGGCTCGCTTGATGTCGCTGATGCTCCTGCATCACATACCATATGCATTCACTTGTTGAAAAGTGGTGCAATGGTATTCAAGGTGTTATAGATCAAGGTATCCAATGGATTTTATTTATAATATGAGAAACTCATCAAATAAGAACAACATTTCATGTGTAGAACTCTTTCAATATCCTCAATATTGAATATACTTTATAATCTACTTGCATTATTAAAACCATACAACCTTGATATTTAATATCATCAAAATATTTTGAAGACATTTTATAATCTAGATTCACATTATTAAAAACCTACAACCAATGTTTTGTAGCATCAAGTGAAAAAAGATTGAAAACAACATAACTTATGAAAGAGTTTTAATATAATTTAATGGTAAACAAGGCATTGTAAGATACTTATGATACTCTAATATTACATATGTAAACTTGGCCATGATATTCAAGTATTACAATATTTTCAATAAAATAAAAGATAATTATTTTTATTATATAAATTTTTATTAATATAATATTAAAATCTATTACCTATGATATAATAAAATTTTATAGTTTACATGTTGAAAGTAAATATTGACAATTATATGGAAATGTAATTGTAATCAGATTCACCAACTTGGGACTATGGAAGAGTTCAGAAAATAAGAAAAAAATATAAGTATTTTGAAAGAAAGTGTAGCTGAATGATACCTTTATGTAATGGAAAAGGATAAGTCTTCATAATCATAGGCATTTGTGAGGTTAAAAAAGGATTTTAGAATTGAAACCCTTTGAAGTCATTGATCATGTTCCACTCATAAGTGTCACTTGTCAAGGATCGTAACTCTTCTCTTAAAAAAAGTGGGATCACTAGCTATAAAATGGCTCTTATCCATTAGAGTAGGGGCCTTTTGAAGCATGCTACTGCAGGTAGTATGGAAGAGATTGGTCGGGATAGGACTACTCTTGAATTGCAACTAAGTCAGCGTCCATGCCTTCTCAAGAAAGTTTATGTTCAACGTACTTATTTTTCTGGGTTATATGAAGTTCAACTAGAAAACATGTCCTGCTAAGATTTAGTTCTTTTCTTGAAAATCTATATTCAAATCTAGACAAAGCCTCTGGTATTTCACTGTTGTTACTATTGTTCATCTGTTTGGTGTCAGTACTCCTAAATATGTTGAATATATTACTCCATTTAGTGCCTTGTTATTTTCAGATTTTTTGGTTTTCTTTAGTTTCCAGATTTCAGATCTAGTTCTAGGATTTTTCAGTTTTTTAATTTTTTCTGATTTCAATTATAAATTAATAAATTATTATAGTAGAATTCTGGATGGCTCACATGAATGGTATCTGAGCCTCGATTGATAGCAGATTATATAGAATTTTCGGTTACAATTCAGATTATTTTCTTATGTTCTTCAATCTGCTATAACTTTTGATGACTTTCTATGATGTTATTATGCTAAACCTACTATTAGGCTATTAGCCCATTATTAGTGCAGTCCTTCATTATATAACAGTTTTGGTCTCAAAATAGTGGAGTCCCTAACAAATTAGGTTCGTAATTGGATCATATTTTTCATATAAATTGGGTGTTGTTCAATTGTTTTAGGTTTTTTTTTTTTTTTTGAAATCAAGCAATATAAATTTTCAAGAAATTATAAGTTTTTTTTTTAAATTGTATTTCTGAATGTAGAAATGAATTCATCTTGCTGAAAATTTGTAGAAGAATACTAGGATTATACAAAAAAAAAAAAACATTCCAATATACAGATTCAACAATTTTTCCTCTAATTTCAAAAAAATATACTCACAAAATATAAAAAAACAATATACAGATTCAACAATTTTCCCTCTAATTTCAAACAAATATACTCATAAAATTAAAAAAAACAAAATATACAGAGTCCCGATTGACTCTTATTGATTTCCATGTATATCAAAAAATAACAAATAAACATTTTCATGAATTCCATTATTGGGTGTAACTCGCATTTTAATTACTGTGTAAAAGGGGCAAAGAGTTTTTTTTTTTAATTATAAACTGAAAATTAATATTAAACTTTAACAGTACATAAAAAAAATTAAAACTAAAACTAAATACTACATAACAATACTTAACAATACAGGGGTCAGAGAAATACCTGGAGCTCGGTGCGCCAACGATGTCAACCACCAACATGACCTCTGCAATCACATACCTCATTCTCAAAGACCTCATGCTAAAAAATGCCAGCCTACATCACCTGAGCCATCATGACCTCATGCTCATGCTTACGCTCAGAAACACTCATGCTCATGCTCACATATGCTCAGAAACTCTCACGCTGACACTCACAGACTCTCACAAATGCTCAGAAACACCAAAAAACTCCAACAAAGTTCGAAAATGTAACAAATTCGATGTGTGGTTGATATATAAATCACATTTCGATTGAAAGCGTGTTTGGTCGGAATATCTTTCAACCGAAAACATATTGTCGGATGGAAAATATCTGTCTGACTAAATTTTTACACACAAATCGAGGGTGTCGTTACTACACCGTTCGATTTGAGATTTCACATTTCAGCCGAAAACAATAACTTTCGACTGAAAAATAATATTAGTTCGGCCGAAAAAATGTTTTTCAGAATTTTGGAGATTTGATTGTCATGAAAGTGTTACCCACCTTCATGATTTCACCCTTGTACCTTGAAGGGTGAGGTTCCTTGAAAATGGCCACTTAATGAATATGGGTGTGTTGCTATTGACATGTGTTGAAGGGTGTGTTCGAATTTATCCATCACTTCGTTCCTCTGTCACATGAGAGATTTCTCAAGCAACTGGATAACACAATATTCTTCTCTGACATTTTTATTCTCTGCCACCATTGAGGGTTTCTTGGGCATGCAAGAGTGATTGTCCTCAAGAGAGACAAGATTGAGACCCGACTGGCTATACTCGGACCTTCTCAGCGATATGCACTGAAAAACGATCAAGAGAAACCTCCTCTAATACCATTGATCTGTATTATTTTCGAAACAAAATGAAAGAAGATAAATTACAATGAAATACTCATGAAAATTTACAGAAACAGAGAAATACAATAATACTTGATTTCTATTTATATTAATGAAATAATTTCAAGGCCTCTCTAAACAGAGCCTAATAAAAAACATAAATTTCAATATATAATTTCTATCATAATTTATTTTCGGTTCTATATTCAACAAAATAACAATTCATGATTTAACAAAATTCAAAATGAGCAGCATGATATAAATAACATATTGAATAACATATACAATACACTAAAATAATGAATCATCATAATGATAATGAACATGCCATAATAATGAAAATAAATATCTCTCAAGTGATGTTGTTCCCCAACTCTGTATGTCCAAGTTGAAGCTGAAGCTCTGCCCAAAAGTGACTAACCTCCTAGCCAGCTAGGAACAACCTATTCGACTCCCTAGCTCTAGGATTCCTTACGATTTTTTGGCCCCTGAGCCCAAAACTCCCAGCAACATGTGCACCCTGTGACAGTCCTCCAACAAGATTCTCAAGCAAAACCAATAATCCAACAATATAGATCCAACCTCAAACTCCCTCTGTTCACCTTTATTTTTCTCATATGAAAATCTTACCAAAAAACCCAAGAAGACCCCTTCCCGAGTGTTTCCCCCTTGTCCTATCCTCCCTTCCCCATTATTCACCACCTTATTCCCCCATTAAGTATCAACTGCCTTATCTCTCCATTAAGTCTCAACCACCTCATGCCCTTTTCATTAAGTCTCAAAAATGAAAATTATTAATTTATTAAATCAATATTCCTTAAGAAATATTTAATCATAATAACTAATTAATTAATTAAACTAATATACATTAAACAAATATTTAATTATAATAATTAATTAATTAATTAGGGATTTTACATACACCCACCCTTCAGGAAGCTTCATCCTGAAGTTAAAGTATTTTATGATACAAGGGAAATGACACATGGTTCACACATTCATATCCAATAAACAACATTATCACTAAGTAAGCCAAGAAAACTCATACATACTAGTGTACATGTGCAAGAAATGCATGTGTAGATAGTACACAGAAGTCATGTGCATGTACTATAACAATAATTATCACCTCTATAGTAATTTTTGTATGCATCCAATCCAATCAACAAGACAATTCAATTTATAAAAGATAATAAACCAATCAATTGTTTGCGAAATCCATTAATTACCATAATCTAGCCCAACAACGTTTATTTAGACAATTGTAGTTTAGTTAAGTAATTATGAATATACATATATACACATTTTCTTTTTAGAAGGAAAAACAATAAATAGCTACCATAGGACAAATCTCCATACACTCTCAACTATTTCTATTCATCCTTCCTCCCTAACTTACTTCCATCTTCCATTCCTATCCTTCCTTTGTTGGACTATCTTGGAGCATCAACTATATTGACCTAACTCCAAATAGAACCCATAAGCGGAAGTGTCACTATCTTCACCAAGCTTCCCCAGTAGGCAATTGACAATCATCATCACACGTCTAGGGGATCGTGAGCTAATACCATCCTCCCATGAATCTAGGTTTCATAGGATACACGGTGGGAAATGCCTCCATGTAGGGGCCGAATAAATTAAACAACCATTTATTTCTACAACATAGCAGTAAAATTCAAAAATTTCTTTATATTGAGAAAAATAGTAAAATTTATCAAATTCCTTTAATTGAGTACATTCACATATAGGTTTAACAATGAATATTAAAATTTTCTAACATAATAAAAACAATTACAAGATTTTAAATACCTGGGTCTGATGCTAATAACCCTCCGTTTGTTCGCTTGCCTTCTTAACCGCTGCTACACTGTATAAACACAGCCCAAAACCTAGTTCCACCCTACCAACTAGGTAACTTCCTAGCTCCAGGATATCATATGGATATCCTGGCCCCTGTGCCCAAAACCTCTAGCAACCCCAGTGCCTGTCCTAATACAATCCCACTCCAAAACTCCCCTCCTCTCTGCAAATCCCAGAGCCCCCAAAATCAATCCCTCATCTCCCGTAGAATAACCTCCCGTAAACCTCCTTCCCCTCCATATTCCTCCTTCACTGACTTCCCCCTCATTTACTTCCCTACCTAACCCATTTATTACCTTATCTTATCCTTTCGTCCTTAATGCCCCTTATCCCCTTTATTTATTATTTTATCCTATATTTAATGTCTTACCCCTTTGAATTA
>SNQJ01S0097317.1:31432-42338 GCA_010110895.2 Picea sitchensis
GGAAACACATGTTCTTAATCATTAGGCTCACTCATGTCCATCACTACTAGAATATGGTCAAATTAAATGATTAACATAAACATCTATATTTTTATTGTACTCTTCAAAAGAGTTAAATAACTAATCTTATATATATGAAAAAACTAATTTTATCATCATTATGACTAATTGAATTAATCTTAATAATAATGATTAACCAGCCTCATTAAAACTAAAATGACATTTTTATGACATAGTTAAAAAAAACAAAAAAAAAATCTCAAAAACATAAAACATAAATACACCATTCCTCGATTTGGGGAGTGGTATTGAACATGGTTTTATTTTATATCCTACTTATCCTCTATATTGTGACTAAGATGAATAAATAAATTGATCGCTTTGGTGAGTGAGCCGAATGGCATACACCTATTGACAATGGACACAATTAAATCACCTTTTAATCTCAAATTCTAATCTAATGGCTAACAATTAAAGATGCTGGCATATTCTTAGTCGTCCTCCCAAATCAATGAATGTGATTTACTCTTCATAACTTCCTTGTATTTTTTAATACATCTGTTAACCTATTTACTTTTTCACATTTACCTAATCATATCAATAAATTACTCTATCACCATATGATTGCCATGTTTAAATGATTAACCTTTGAGATTACTTTAAATATCAGTGAGTTTCATTTTCTACCCCTAATTTCCTCACATATCCGAGGGTTTCATATTGGATGAGTGTTTTATTTTCTGTATAATGATGGCCATAAAAACATTTGAGCTACTGTAGCATCTCTTCCGCAGTACTACACAGTGGTGTGACTGGAGTTTTGTAAGCGCAGTGGACACCCGTTTCTTCCCCAAAAAACACGTCTTATCTGTTTAACCCCTCAATGCGCCAACGTCTTATCTGTTTAACCCCTCAACGCGGCAGTGGATTGAAGTTAATGTTGATGGTGGGGAATTCTTCGAGGGCATGGTCGTATGTGCAGAAACCGTGGAGATTTGAATGCGATAAATGAAATAAAATCGTTTTGTTTTTGTCAAGTTATCTGAGTTATTTGTTGTGTAATGTGGGAAAGTTTTTTTAATATTGTTGTTGTTTTAGATGTGTAAAACATGTGTGAATGTTGGCCCTAGAAAATGGATTAACTTTTAAATTTTATTGCAGAAGATTGTTGCAACTGGAGTTAGTGTTAAGAGGTAAATGAAGAATTAGATAGAAGGTCACGAAGTACAGGAATAATGGTTCTGAAGGCAAAGAAAATATTGACCAGATATAGCAAATTTTATTTTCAAACCCTAATTAGGGTTTATATTAAAATTAAATTTAATAAATTATAGATGCTTTTCTGCGTCTCTTGGCACCGTATTCTTTCCCCTGCAACAGTTACACAATAGGAGAAGCCAGGAATCATGGATTTCTCTCACCAGCAATCCCCAGAATCCCCACGATTTTTGCCTCTTCAAAGCCAACTCTAAGAGCGGATCTGACTAAATGTTGGCTTCTCGAGGGAGCCGACGGCCTTGTTCTTTTTTTAAGCACTGAATGGAAAATGGTGGGTGATAATGCCTTAATAAGACGCGTCCGACTGCTGCCCGATACAAAGGTCAGTCCGCGCCTTAGGCTCCAGTCCTGTAGCGGAACTATAAACAAGAGAATGTACCTGATTTGATCTCAGTTCTCCCCACACCATCACCTTAAATGTTTTACCAGTGGCGTCAATAACTATGTTGATGGACGTGGAAGGCTGCACACACGTAGGTGTGGAGTTGCTCTCCCATAGTTTTTTCCTCAAACACGATTGGAGCCCAAGGCCCAGGCTTACCTTTGTATCGGGCAGTAGTCAGAAGCATCTTGTTAAGACATTAGCAGCCAACATTATTCCTTCTCTACTTACGAAAAACATAAGACCGTTGGCAGTTGCCTGGAGAAGCCAACATTTATTCGGATCCGCGTGATACCTAGCCTGGAAAAAATGCCACTTGCTAGAGTTGTTGTTGAAGAGGCAATAGTCGAGTGGATTCTGGGGATCACTGGTGAGAGCAATCCATGATTCCTGGTTTCTCCCGTCGTATAACTGTTTAAATTAGTTGCAGGACGAAACGATGCGGTGCCAAGCGACACAAGTTAGCCGAGCTTTGAATTGGTCTCAGATAGATAGGCGAGACAGAATGTCATGTAGAATGGCTTCAGGTAAATGATCTAACAACCATTCTGTTGATCCATCAGCGCGTCGCTTCTTGACAGCGTTATAGATTTGCCTCTCATTGGATTGATGCGCCGCTTCTTGACAGTGTTATAGATTTGCCTCTCATCGGATTCAGATGGTACTTCTTCCGTTCTTCCCACATTCTTAGACCCGTCATCATAAATCTTTGTGTCGGTTCTTATCATTCATATTCAAAATATATTGAAAGGCGTAACCCTTAGCAAAAGAAGCGATACAATGAATCACGAGCCAAAACTATGAATCAAACGAAACAATGAATCACGAGCCCAAACAATGAATCACCAAAGCCATCACTTATTTATACACCCTAGTCACAGGTTTAGGATCAAGACATTAGCATTAAAATAATTTAGATAGGGAATAATACCACGGTCAATCCCACTTCCCGAATTCTAGAGGGTGTATTATATTTTATATCTTTTGATTAGTTTTTATTCGATGCTTTTTGTGGGATAAAGGTTTTTTTTTTGGTTTGTTAATTGGTGGGTGATGTGTAGGATTAGTTCGGGGCTGAGAAACTATGAAATATCTAAGTCTATAAAATTACTGGCGGATTGTTTCTAGCCTGAGTTATACCAATTCTTATGTGAACTTTAATCTTAAGTGTTTTAACTAATTTTAAGATATTGGGGAATTTACAGTGGAGAAGAGAATAGAAGGTGGAGGACTATGTCCCATTTGAGTAGGTTGTTCGGGTCATTCACATCTGGTTAGACAATTTATCATCCTTGTAGCGCACCCACTGTACACTTTGATACCAAACTGTAGCGCACCTTTTCTGCTACTAAGGTTTAATCGCTCTTAAAAGAAGACTATAACACCACTTTGTACATAACACATACAGATGTTATTTAACCCACATGCATTTTAAACAATAAATAGATTCAACACGGAGTATTCATATGAATTACTGCCATAATCAGCCAGCAATTAGCTTTTCATATTAATTCATATACACAACGGAAAACATGATACATAAGCAGCATAGTCATGCAAAACATGATTAAATCCTAACAAGATACTTATCTTTATCAATGGTAGATTCCACCAACCTAGTGCAGGCCTTCCACGAGCCTCCCAGTCGTAGACCACACTGCTCATCAGCTCAGTAGTGGGTCACCCCCGAGCTGGGACTAAGCTCCACCCCAAGACAAGGAATCCTAGGCTAGGCTGAGGTTACAAGGAAAATAACACACAACCACAAGGAATGGATTCTCTCCAAGGAACCTCCCACACTCACTGCCCACAGACCCTCATTCCCCACATGCCTATTCCACCCCAAGAGTATACACCTTCTCTGTCACCTGGACAGTCCTTCGGCTGCTAATCTTCCTTACCTTGGGTTACTAGAACAGGTCGGACAAGAAGTCTTCGGGCTCTATGGCAGCTACAGGGTTCCTTCCAGGAGTCATCTCCTTCCTCCGCGCACTCTCTTACCTGGAGAGAATTGCTCACAGGCCAACAACCTGTTCTACCAACCTCAATCACCCCTCTCACCTAGAGAGAGCGTTGCACCACTGGCCAGCAAGACCCCACACAGTCCAGCAGTGCGTGGTCACAACAACCCATTGGGAAAAACAGACATAGGCTTTCCAACAGGTTCAACAATGGTAGGTCACTTCTTATTTTCCAATCCACCAACACAGGATAGACTCACGCTCTGGTTGTCGGGGTTGCGTGACAAAGAATCCATGTCGAGGTAAACGCTAGTTCGAACTGTTCAGACAGGGGATGTACCGGCTATCCCGGAACAAGCACAGATACATGCCTTTTCGGTTCAGAGGATGCATGAGGGTTTCTCTGCAAGAGTCAGCCCAGTTCACCTTCTGGTAGTCCTAGAGTCGAATGGAGGAGGACGAACCTTTCTCACGACTCACCCTGGCCGTTTATTCGCATGCGTCAGGGTTGACACTTGTCACCCATGGCACTGCATGCGTTCCACCAGCACGCACCACCCTTGTACGTCCTCTCTTGCCAACACTTAGGATAAAACACAAAATGCACATGTCTTTTTGGAATAATATTAAAATATTATTCCCAGGCTTAAGCTCTCTAGGCTTAGCCCCCAGGCTCAACACTTAGCCCCTTTCCCACCTTCCAGCCCTTGATTCCTTGCCCACTCTGTGGATGCTTAGTCCCCCTTCACTCATTCATCATGGTCGGTCTGCACCTGGCGATGTTTATCTTTAAATGTTCTGCATACATACAAGTACAACAACAGGCTCCTAGCCTTCAACACTTAGGCTCCCTAGCCTAACAAACACATAAGTATCAGCTTATAAGAACTTGGCTCACCAGCCTATAAAACATAATCACATTTCCTTTCAGAACTTGGTTACAATGGGGTTCGAACTTGGGGACACTACAATCCCCCTCCTCTTATTTTTTCACTGTCCTTAGTGCAACTTACACTGTCTTTGCAAGCCTTTCAAAATATTCAAAAATATGCAGGTACTATGCCTGCATAACCTCTTCATGCTCCCATGTCGCGTCCTCAGGACCGTACCAGGTCCACTGAACCTTTACAAGATCTATAGATCAATTTCAGAGTTGTTTGCTTTTCTTGTCCAATATGCGTACATGATGCACTTGCAGGACACCTTCTGGTTCCACCTAAATCACATTCCAATCGATGACATGATTATCATCAAGTACATATTTTTTAAGCAGTGAAACATGAAACACATTATGTACAGTCATAGATGCAGCTAATGCAAGCATGTATGCAACCAACCCAATCCTTTCAACGATCTCAAATGGCCCACAAAATCTTGTTGCCAACTTGGCGCAACTTCCCAGCCTCAGGGAACTCCTGTTAGTTTTCACTTTTAGAAAAACATGGTCACCCACTTTGAGTTCTCTATGGGTTCTGTTATTATCAGCATAACTTTTCTGCCTATCCTGGACAGCTTTTAGATTATGTTTAATTTTTATCATTTGATCTTCCATCTACTTGAGCAGCTCAGGCCCAACTACTACTCTGTCAGCTGGATTATCCCAACTCATGGGAGTGTTGCACTTTATTACATAAAGCGCTTCGAATGGGATCATCTTCAATGATGCATGATACCCATTGTTGTAGGCAAATTCTATCAAATGCAGGTAGTCTCCCCACCTTGATGGTTTATCCATCACATACATTCTCAACATGTCTTCTAAATTACTCTGTTCACTCTCTCTGTCAGTCCATCAGACTCGGGATGATATGTTGTACTAAAGTTCAGATTCGTTCCAAATCCTTTGAACAGTCCTTTCCAGAAATTCGAAGTGAATTTTGGGTCCCTATCAAACACAATTGTCTTAGGAATTCCATGCAAACGTGCAACTTCTTTTAAAAAGATATCAACAACATCAGCTTCTCTGTGGGTGGTTTTTAGTGGAATAAAATGGGGTGGTTTAGTAAGCTTGTCCACCACCACCATGATTGAATCATGTTGCTTGCTTGTTCTAGGTAGTCCGGTGATAAAATTCATTGTTACCACGTCCCATTTCCATTCAGGAATAGGTAAAGGCTGCAGCAACCCTGCTGGGTGCATGTGCTCATCCTTAACCTTTTGCACTCCATACATCTGGCGATGTATTCTGTGATTTCTTTCTTCAAACCCGGCCAAAAGTAATGGCTTTTGATTGCTGCCACAGTCTTCTGATATCCAGGATGTCCACCATAAGCCATGTTATGCATCTCCTTTAGAATTTCCAGCCTCAATTCTCGAACATTGGGTACATACACTCTGTTTTTATATAGGAGTAAAACATTATCTCCCAAGGTGTAACTTTCCTTGGTCTGGGGTCTCTCACACTGCTGTAGCTTTGCTACAAGATTTTTGTACTGCAAATCAGCATTTGCAGCTTCCAAAATTCTATCTTTCATCTCAGTCTGGTACATGCTAATGGCTGTAGCATGTAATTCGTGCACTTTTGTGTTGAGTGCATCAGCCACCTTATTTTATTTCCCTTTAATATGCTTTATAGCAAAGTCATATTCGCACAGAAACTCCAGCCTTCTGATTTGCCTGGCATTTAAGGTCGACTGATCAAATAAATATTTCAGATCGTTATGGTCTGTTCTCAACTCGAATCTCTTGCCCATGAGGTAATGTCTCCATTTCTTTAAGGCATGGACGATTGCTGCCAGCTCTAAATCGTGAGTGGCATAATTCTTCTCATGTTCCTTCAACTTTCGGGATTCATAATGTAACGACCCTGCTTAAATAAATGTAAATGATTATTAATTATAATTAAATTGATAATCTGATTGTCCTAAGATGTTAGCTAAAACAATAGTTGTTTCTTGTATAATATTAACTAAATTAATTATCATTAATTATGTGTTCATAATTGTCAATGGTTATTTAATTATTAATCAACTCTTTAATTATGTGAGTAAAGAATTAATAGGGTTGATAATTTAATTTTTTAAAACTTACGTATATGAGTGGGATAACAAACATTAAATAAAGGATAAGAAGCATTAAATAAATGGGACAAGACATTAAATAAGAGGATAAGGTAATAAATGTAGGGATAAGGGAGTAAATGAAGGGAAGTCGGTGAAGGAGGGATAAGGGGGGAAAGGAGTTGGAGGGGAGATTATTCTACGGGAGTTGGGAATGAATTTTGGGAAGCGGGGGATTGGCAGAGTGAAATTTGGAGTGGAATTGACACAGTGCACCAGGGGTTGCTGGGGGTTTTGGGCTCGGAGGGCCAGGATATCCGTTGATATCCTGGGGCTAGGGAGCTAACTAGTCAGCAGGGAGGACGGTTTTGGGTAGTGTTCTAAAGAAGCGGGAAGGAAGCAAGATGCAGACAACATGAAGGATTATTAGCATCAGAGTTAAGGTATTTCTCTAAAATTTATGCATTGTTGTATTATGTTAGAAAACAAAAATTATTATTCATAGTAAAATTTGAGTTACGTAAGTTACTGTTATAAATGACTGTTTTATGGAATTACTGTCTTAGTTTATCAAAAAAAATTGATGTAAAATTAAAACCGGCCATTACATTTGGTATCAGAGCTTAGTTGAAATACTGGAGCCTTAAGGGCCAAAGTCCCTCCCGCCTAACAAGCAAACCAAACCAAACGCACTATTAAATGATTATATAAACAAATCTATATATATATATATAAATGCAACAAGAATGGAAAACGTAAAAACAAATTTACCGAAGTAAAACAATTGGTAACCTATTTAGGTTTGGCTGGAATTGGATTGAATTATTCGAGGAATATGAAGGAAATTTGGTTTTTCATTTTACATTTATTTATTACTTATTCCTCCATTGTTTATTCCTCGCAAAGAAACTTATATAGATCCCTGTAATAAGATTGTATCGTATGTATTTATTCGTTAAATACTTTATTTAGAAATTGATTCTTGTACAAGTACGCCTTGCTCTCTCCTCAAGGCATGCAAAGGGATTTTTCCACATTACATGCACAACTCGCACCACAAAGAGAACATGGGAACCTAATAAATGTGGATTTACATTTGAGCCTTATGTCTCTCACCAGCTCAAAATAAAAATAAAAATCCTATGGATCCATATTGAGGGTTTGTACAAAATTGTCAATATTCCTCAAAAGAAAAATATAATATAATGATAATGTAGTTCACAATAATAAATTATAATACGCAATAGAAACAAACTGTATCATTTCACTTTCGTTTTGTTCAGGTGACTATTCCAGATGAAAACAGAATGAACTTGGATAAATTTTTCATTACAGAGCACAACCTACAGGCCATCACATATAGTTAATTAAATTTTTAATTTGTATGTCGAGTAGAAAACTAGAGGATTCTGTCTATGTCGAGTGAATATTTCATCCTTGCAAACGTAGAATTAAACTTCCTTTCTTTAAAAAAAAAAAAAAAGTACAGAAAGACAAAATTAACAAAATGGGCATACATTTTCAAATTTCAAGGAATAAGAGTGGGGTAAACGAAAAAAAAAAACATCCCTATTGACATATACTGTCTGCCTGCCTTACTGATTTTATTCCATGGAAGCTCTCTTTTGTACTACTCTCTTTTGTACTACCTCAATGTTCAGCTTACCTGTAGTTTTTATAATATAAATTTACCAGTTGCTATAAAAAAAAATGATGAGTAACACAACAAGCAGGACTTGTGTCATACCAGAGATATTGGTCAGCTTAGACAAGACACGCAGTTTATTTATAAAAGGAAAAGATTTGAATTTTAAAGAATATCATAGCTACTGCAAATCTTTTGTGCATTTTCCAATTGCTTTTAAGAGAGAGAGACCGTAAAATGGATCCGGGTTAGAAGCAAAAGGAGCATAAAAGAAACCTTAAAGTAGAAAAGGAGGTGGAGAAATGGTTAGAAACCAGAGGGATCGCACAGGTCTGGAAAATGGCTAGTTGGAGAGGCAATTACCATTGTCATCATGAGAGATCCTAGATTGATAAGGCATAGGAAGAATGCATTTATATAGGCAAGGGATGAAAGATTTAGTAAATATCCTGAATGCAATAACTAAATAATTCTGTGAGATACACGGAAATATAGTTTTAGATTCTTAGGGAATTCAGTCATGACTACATCAGAATTAAGTGATCTGATCAAGTTTTAGAAGGGTCAGACTGAATCTACGCCCCATTACTATAAAAATTCTTGCAAACATGATATAAAAATTCATGCCAAGAGCGGATAATTTTTTTGAAGTTTTCCAATTCCAACAAGAGAACTTGCAGAGAATAATAATACCTTATTGCACACATTCTCATGTGTATTGTAATATCTGGATCAGGACCACCATTTAGAGCCCAATTCACAGCTTCTTCCACAGCATGGCTGGGAGAAATGAAAACCCTATTGGAAATCTGAGGATGGAAATAAACTAGCTGAGAGGCACAATATTCTCCTCCATTATAATTCTTAACAAGCTCGAGAGCCCATATTTTAAAGGAAATCGTTTACCTGAACCATTCCCCAGGGCATGGGAGTGAAATACAAGCTCCACGCATTCGATCACTACCTCCCATTGTCCCAGTGTCCCACGACACCTGAGGAGCCAAGATTTTATCATCGGTTATCGTTATGGCACCCCCTGCAAGTTACTGCAAGACCACAGCGAGACAGACAGCCCAAGGTTATAAAGAGCTCTCCTCCGGAATGATTTTGTACTCCATATATTTCAGTCCCAATTTCATGGCTGGCTGTCCGTAATATGTAGCAGCAACCCAGTCTGTACCCAAAGGCACTATCTGTATAACACAGAACCAGGTCTCATCAGCAAAAAGTGTGTCATGGCAACACCGTGGACACCCATTTCTGAATGTCGTGGACACCGTGAACATCTCTACCATTTCTGTGGTTGGATTGGGATTTAAAACTTCCACTTGGAACCCAATTTTCTCAGCTAATTGCACAATTCCCTTCTCGTTCAACATTACTCTCAATTTCGGCCAACAAATTATTACCAATTTGGGCATTAAGGCGCTGGGCACTAAAACATTGCTAAAGTTCATAGATGCAGAAGTACTGTTTAATCCATGAAGAAGAACAATAGAGGATTCGTTAATCAAGTTGTGAATCCAACCATACCGCTTAATCTAGGGGGAGCATACACCTTGACAAGGAGTGACTGAAAGTCCCTGATGGTCTTACCGTCTTTCATGAGCGATGGATCCACGGTCAACTCATCATGTATCTTCATCCCCACTATCATCTCTAGAAAACTACGCAAACGCAGGCAGGTATTCAAAATATTGCAATTAAATTCATCGAATTTGGCGTGGCAGAGAGGTTTCTTAGGTGTTTGGTATTGAGAGCCGGAGGCCAGGCATGTGGGCCTCATGTGAGGACCCACGATGTCGATTCCTATACGTGTAGTTTCACGAGTAGTTTATTTTATATTTTTTTTTGTTGTTTATTTTCTTACTATTATTTTAATGATAATAAATTAATTGTTTTAATTTTTTTTTTTATTTGTTTTTAATTATAATTATAAAAAAAGAAGGGGTGGTTTCAAATTTCTTTTTATTTTATTTAAATTTTAAATAAAAAAGAAATTAAGTTAAATTAATTAAATTAAATTAAGTTAAATTTAATTAAATAAAAAAAAAAAAGTTAATTAAATTAAATTAAAATTAATTAGGTATTTTGATTTTTTTTTTTTAAAGTAAAACAAAGAAAAATTTATGGAGTCTGTGAGGATTGAACCCCGAACCTCCCCACCGTGCAAATCTTTGACAATGGTCGCCCTACCAACGTGCCATGCATTGTTTCTTTTACAAATAATTTCACATTTAAATATTTTAATTGTCATACCCAAGACCATATGCCAAGCTATCAAGCACCAAAGACATAAATGGAGGAGCCCACAAAGGGATGTATATGCTCAACGTGGCTTCTTAAGAAGAACACTAACGCCGAAAGGTACATAGCGCGGGTGTACGCATATCGACGTAAATTAATAAACATAAGGTCGAAAGTCATTTTTTTAATCAAGTTGTAAGCGTAAATTAAAAGGGCTCAGACTAGGACAAGCAGGAAGGAGGAGACATATGCATTAGGAGCGTAAGCATAGGAAGTGGCGAGTGAAGAGCAAGGATAGCATAGCTACAAGGAAAGGGAACCAATAGTTTTTTTCGTAGGGGCGAAGAAACGAAGCTTAGATGCTTAAACCTAACCCTAACCTAGCCAATCCCCT
>SNQJ01S0097318.1:11541-31438 GCA_010110895.2 Picea sitchensis
TAAAGGGTAAAAACCTCTTCTTCTTTATATGATAAGTAATCTTTACATTCTGTACATTATCATACATATGAGCTCCAACTCATTGTGAGGTTGAAACCTCTGTTTTACAAGCTACAACTTGCTGAGAGCACCAACTCTCTATTTTCTCTAGCACCTACTAGAAGGAAGCACCAACTCCCTAGCTTCTCTAGCACCCACTAGAAGGAAGCACCAACTCCTTGGTTTCTCTAGGACCCACTAGAAGGAAGCAACGACTCCCTAAGTGTTCCAACACCAACTAGATGGAAGCACCAAATTCTAGTCACACATGCACCAACCTGTATATAAGAGAACCAATGTTCTCCCTTGCACCACCCTACCACCTTGATTTCTCTGGCTACAACCAGATGGAAGCTACAACTCCCTGTGTTCAAGAACCCACTTGAACCTCTGAGGAACACTATCCTCCCTAGCACCTCCCAACCACCCTGAAATATAAATCTTTGCTACTGAAACTTATTACAGTGATATAAAGTTCATCAATTACTTACCAGTCTCATCATTGTTCTGCTACACTGACTTCTTGCACACATGCCTTGCACTTTCTGTTCTTCTACCTTCTTTTCTTTGTGCGCCATGTCCATTCCATGCACCATTCTTCTTTTGTTCTTTTCAGCTGATACACTCTACCTACTTCTTCACACATGAATCACTCTCAACAACAACTTTCATCTCTTATTTGTTATGCATACTTATAGTCTCTGTGCACCTAGTGCATGCTCTATGCATAATGCTTCTGCATGCTCTACCCATGTCGAGTGCTCTGCCTGATCATCATTGCAACTCTTCAGCTTGTCTGGCGGTTAAACCCATGTGTCCATCATCACTGGGTGTTATGCCAAGATTCCTTATCCTCTCCAGTAGTCAAGACTCTTTGTCTTCTCTATCATAGTCAAGCTCATCCTCTCTGTTGCAGTTATAGGCTTCCACGCTCTTCCATCTGTCAATCGCCTCTATGAGCAGTCTTCATTCCACTGGTAGATACCTTGAAACTCTTCATCTTCTCTGGCGATCACCCTGAAGTCTCTTCGATTCCTCTGGCAGAAACCATTAGTCGTTTCTAGCAGTTACACTGTGAAGTGTAATAGTATCCCTCCGATCATATTCAAATTCATCTGCACCATTGGATTGAATCCGTAGGGTCTTGCGTTTATTTCTCCATTTCACATTTCGAGATTTCGACATTCTTGTGGTGAGGATTTCTTTACGCTCCATGTCGTGATCCCCGAAACTCTGAAATGGAGCTTGTCTCTTTGAGCTCTTCTCTACAGCTCTTCGACAATGTGACCATTGACGGTGGCCAAGATCTTATCCATAAAGAGCTTTCACAATTTCATATTTTGGCATATTGGGATTTCAACATTCTTGTGGTGAAGAGTTCTTGACGCTCCATGTCCCGGTATCTGAAACTCCAAAATGGAGCTTGGTTGCACTAGCTCCTTCCTCCATCTTCCATAGATGTAACCACTGGCTGTGACCACATCCTATACCAAAAGGTTTTTTTTCATTTCAACACTTTGACATTTCGCATATCGCGAGTTCCTGCCGTGAGTTGCTTCCTTGAATCCTCCAACTCCCGGTATCCGAAACTCCAAAATGGAGTTAGATCAATGGTCCACAATATTGATGATTCAACGGTCTGGATCTCTTGATGATTTTGCATTTCAGTATTTCGGAACTTCGCATTTCGCCGCTTCGGGACTCATGTGATAAAGAGTCTCGACACTTGACTCTTCCATCTCTCAGTATCCGAAACTCTGAAATGGAGTCGGATCAATGTATTTCGTCATTACACATTTCGCCACTTCGGGACTCCTGTGATGAAGAGTCTCGACACTTGACTCTTCCAACTCCCGGTATCCGAAACTCTGAAATGGAGTCGGATAAATGTATTTCAGTGTTTCGCATTTCGTCACTTCAGGACTCCTGTGATGAACAATCTCGACACTTTACTCTTCCATCTCTCGGTATCCAAAACTTTGAAATGGAGTCAAATCAACATATTTCGACGTTTCGCATTTCACCACTTCGGGACTCCTGTGATGAAGAGTCTCTACACTTGACTCTTCCATCTCCCAGTATCCGAAAATCTAAAATGGAGTTTTCTTCTGATCTTTCCATCAATGCTCGTTGCACTGCTAGTCTTGATCTTTGCCATCAATGACAAACACCCATACTCCGCCTCTATCTGAAAACATGCCAACATGAGTTCATTTTTGTATTCTCAAACATAGCGTAGATTCTGACAGTTTTGAAGAAGGCATCACCCTTAGACAGTTTTGTCATTTTGGTAATGACAGTGGTAGGCATTAGTCACTCGCCACGTATGCACCCCAACAAATGAGCACGCATAAGAAATCAAGGTTGTTACAGTGGATGCCAGGAGTCTGACAGATCACTTGATTGTTCAGATACCATGTCAAAGGTAGGCATCGATACATCACTCTCCACATGACAAGACATCGTTGATAACTGAAACCCCGTGGAAAATACAAGCGGTTATGATGTGACTGAATACAGTTGGTTTCTATTTCTGGAAAGGCGTCATACGAAAGGTCATTTAATGGAGAACTGGTAGTGTCCTAAATTATAGGGATAGTAGCTAGAGAGAAGGGAAGCCCAAATGATGTCGTTGCCTATATATTTTATCCTTTCAATGTAAGCCAGGTTGGTTGGAAAAACTAGTGTAGACAGTGACTATCGAATGTAGTTTTGAGCTCGATTGAAATTTAATGTAAAAGTCCTGAAACTTTGATGAAAATATTCTAATTGTAGCAGTTGGATGTATTGTTTCCTTTCTTTGTGTATGTACTTCTTGTATTGTTTATTCATATCTATTTATGTTTGAATCATAACGTAATTTCGAACCTAGGATTCACTTCACAATGCTCTAGATTCGCGCCATTTAGACAAACTGTGGTTCCTCTAAGTTAACTCTGAATTCATCCTCAATGGTGCTCTGAGTTGCTTCATGTGTTTTTCCCCTCTCCACACAAAATGATTTTAAATTGAAGACTATTGATTACTTAGCCTTTATCCTCTCAATTTTAGTCATCAAGTCATTTGTTTCTATCGTTTTCTTAAATCGACTCCATATCCCAAGGTCTTAATCTCTTTCGCCAATAGAACCAGAAATTATTATTTAAAGGTGTTAAATCTAACCGACAACTTAAATCCATATCCTATACCAAGACAAAGTCTCCCAAGAGAACCCTCTCAAGGTCTGAGAGAAGCCTCTATCATTTTTTTCTCAGCCAAACGAAGTTTAGAGAGAGATAACAGGTCAGTTACACGGTATCTAAGAGATGATCATAACATATAGAAGTGTCTCTTCAGTTGAATAACATGAAACTAATATCAAGAAAAAGAAAGAAATGTAAATGACAAGCCTCTTAGAAATAATTCTTAAACACTCATCATCTATTTGAGCACATACATCAATTTTCACAAATCATAAAAATAATCCTTAATGGAAATGATGTTCTTTCACTTGATATCTAGTTAGTTGACATAATGCATAATCATGAAAGTAATTTTCATGAAATTTCAATGAAATAACTAATCAATATTTATCAGAAATGCAGTACCATCTATTCTTCTTCACTCAATGCAGCATTCCAACAAACCAAAGTCTTCAAAGGAGTATATTAGAACTAGATAATAATAGCAATTTCCAATATAATATTCGAAAAAACATAAGAGAAAATGGATATGTATGAAGATTTTGAATAAAAATACCAAATCCAAATTCAACAACTGGTTCCCTTGTACAAAAAGAATCCAAAACAATGTATGGAAAGAGAAATTAGCCTTTCTGCTATCCAAAATTCCTCCTATGACTGTAATTCAAAAAAAGAAAAATCTCACAAAAGTGTGAGTTCCCTTTCTCCTAGTCTAGCCTCTCCTCCTACTATTGAATTTTTTCTCTTTTATATACCATCAAAATCCAACCTTTTACCAAAAATCCTACATACCATATTTCTTCACATTTTGTCTTTCAATTTGATCTCATCTCCCTCTGATTTTACGTGTCCTATAGCCTTAATTAGGTGGTCTCTTAATTCATCAAACTCCACTTGGAAATAATATTGCGATCTATTTTTCATATATCTATACATTCCTTGATCTGTTGATCCCTTTCTTATTGGGATATCTTATACTAATATTGGGATATAATCTTGTGATCTTTGGTGTGGCAGTCACCTAGGTATTTTTTGCAAACACCATGTGTCAAATCCTTGGTGTTTGTGCTCCTCAGAAAATGTGATTTGATGATATTTCAATGAAAATGTGTGTTATCAAATTATATTTACCTTTTTCTATTGCACATGCTTCATTTCCTTTACCGACATGACCTGTACTTCAAAACCCAAATAAGAGAATTTTTAAAAGAAATAATTGTTGTGTAAAAAAACAATCAAGAAGATATTTATTTCACTTGGCTAAATTGCCACTTTTTCTCCTTTGTAAAATGAGGGGATATATCCTCTATTAACTCATTGCAGTAATAGTATGATGCGTGGAATTATTTGCAACCGATCACCAATTCATCGAGGATCTATTTGATAATAAAACTTTCAAAACAAAGGTAAGACCCGTATTTCCCAGTAAATTATGTTAAGCACAATTATTATCTAACCTAACCTTCTAATTAACATCCCTAACAGAGTACTGAGAGGCCATGCTTATTACTTTTGAACATAAAAAAACACATGAATAATCCTAGTTCAGTGTAACCATTTAACCAGCTCACCTGGAGATCGGGGGTAAACATAACATGATGTGAGAAAAAAACCTAGTCTAGTCTAACCAGTTCATCGACTCACTAACAGATCAAGGGATTATTTAAAGGTTAATAATGAAAATCAAAACCCATTCCAGTCTCACCATGTAATTGTTAGAATATAATGGATGTGCTTATTTTACCATAGACAATATCACTATTGTCACCCAACCATAGGCTGAAGCCACCCTCTGAGCACCTTAACCTTGACAGAGAATCATTCTAGAAGCAAACCCTAGGCTAGATAGCCAAAAAAAGCGTAGCACATATTCCTCCAAGGATAGCACACCAAACAAGAGCTAATCAGATAGTCCAAACCATAACCAAGATATAGTCCAAGCCATAACAAAATCTGCTAGCTGCAACAACTGCAATAACAACTCTCCTCTAGACTTGCGCACAAAAATTCCCAACTATAGTGTGCGCAAGTGCGCTCTACAGTTCTAAGAATGCTGGCTAGAATGAAGACTAGTCGCCTATATTTATACTAGATCAGGTAGACTGGCAGGGTCAACTTCTCATTCTGGGTACTAATTCCTTAGTATATAATATTTCTTCTAGTCGACTTCTTCTCTTGGAGACTGATAAGCTAATACAAGTTATCCTCTTGAGCTGACTTGTCTTCTAGGGTTATTAGCCAACTCATTAGGGTTTCTTCTTGCTTCCCGAAATATTCTATTCTCGTCAGGTTTACATGTGGAGGTAAATACCTCCCGTAGCTACCATAATATCAACACTCCCTCCTAGCTAGGGAGGTATTACATGTAATGGTCTTGAGCACAAACATAACATTCACCTAGTAGCATCAACATAGTCATATATACTATATCATGATTAAATTATGAGCACCATCATCACTATCAGTGTCATCAACTACACATCTCTCGAAACCATACTCCATCTAAGTAATCAGAAATGATGCTGGATAAGTCATTCACTCCATAGAGTAACACAAGAAACATTCTTCTAATCCAGAAATATGTCCTAGAAGAATAAATGTCCTGGACCATCTTCTGTCTAGGAAGTATCTGTCCATTGGTCATCCATCTGATAATCATTTCCAACACTGTTGATAGTATTCAAGGCAATTGGAATAATATCATTCAATAGAACACAACTGTGTCTATCCATAGTAGTATACAACTACAATCCAGTGGTAAACTACCACACCAAGTAACACACAAATGCTTGATCAATGACATATAATCACAATCAGTGGAACACATCCACCACAGTAGCATACATATACTATCCAGAGACATACAGTCTCCATAACAATCATCTGATATCAACCCGCACAGAAAACATTGTTATGATATAAACTGAATCATCTGGGCCATTCTTCCACTCACATCTGTCAGATCTGGAAGAGCATCTGCTCTCAAAAGGTAAAACATCAATGATGAGAAATATGGACTATTCTTCTCAAGAAAGGAAGAATAATTGTCCTGATTTCTGAGCCTGGACCATTCCCCACCCTGGGCCATTCCTCTAACACTAAACAAAGTGTAACCTAGAGAGAATGAGTCTGCCCTAAGGAATGTCTGTCCCTAATTGTTGAACATGTACCATTCCCCACCCTGGGCCATTCCTCCGGCACTAAACAAAGTGAAACCTAGAGAAAATGAATCCGCCCTAAGGAATGACTGTCTGGACCATTTCAAAAGGAAATGACTGTCCTGCATCAACCTCCAAAATGGACCATTATTCGAATCTTCTCACAACTGTGATCCATGAAAGAATGACTGTCCTGGGAGGCAGACCAGTCTTCATGATTAACCATCAAGAAGAGAGACTGTCCTAGACCATTCCCCATGTTAACCACAATGGGAAATCATTGTCTATGGTACATAAGAAATCCATCAAACCATTTTCATCATGAAAATGACCATTTGATCTGGACCATTTTTCGAACTAGAGAATTCCTGTCCGTTAGAAATATCAAACCACTTTCCGAACTAGAAAGGAACTGCTTATCCTAGACCATTTTTTGAACTGTCCATAAATCAATAACACATCAGTGCTCCCTCCCAACCTGGGATTCATCTCTCCCTTTTTCAATAAGGAAGTCATCTCCACAAGCTCCATCTTGAGTACACAAACTCTTTCATCTTGGATAGAAGCTTTACCAAAATGTTTGCTTATCTACTCATCTGTGGAGATATATATTTGAGAACAACTTTCTCCTTTATGGACTTCATCATAGAGAATGTAATGCTTGATCTCAAAATGTACTTCGATCTTTCTGGAACACTGGTTTTTCTTTGAAGGCTTCATATAGCTTTGATCAATAAAGTATATCATCGTTGGATTCCTCTTTGTTTCTTGCTAGCTCATAACATCATGCCAAGGTTCAAACTGAAACATATCCATGTGACACTTCTTCTGTCATCATGATATCTTTGTCATGGATTGGCAATCCATCATCCCGATCTTCTAAGTAATCATCTTGATATAATATCTCTATTATAGAAAGGCTTCACCATGCTTCTGTTGTGCATTGGAGGTTCTCCACCAAGTTTTATTCTTTCATATGCATATAAGGGTCTCTTTCTGGTATAACTCAAATCCTTGAGGTTGCTCTTCATACGCTCTTTGTTCAATAATTCTTGGAGAATAGTCTTTGCATTCATTTGATGTAAACTCCATTCCATGGATATTGCGAACGATATAATGGCTCATGTAGAGGTATGTCTAGTTTACTTGGAACAAAAAATCATCGTAGTCTTCTCCCTCCATCTGGGAGAACCTCTAGTTCTAGATCTCACAATGCTTTTAATCATGAGTCTTCCATACACTATTTTTCATCAAAACTTTTCAGTTCCTCTGCTTGATTGCTTTTAGTGAGTTCATATCAGGCTGGTAGTCTTGTGATTATTGATACAATAACTGGTTGTTCTGACTTTTCTTTCTTTCATCATAGGATCACGGATGTGGATGGACAACCATAGATACCTTTTAAGGCTTATTTTTGAAGAAGAATTCTTCTAAGGTCAAGCCAAATACGTATTTATTTTCATGGCTGCTACTTCATAATCTTAAATGGATCATAGGATTTAGGATTAGTTCCATCCTAATCCTTGCTTCATGCATGAATGCATTCTCTTCTTGGAATTATATAATCGGCTCCCTCCATCTAACATAATCCATGTTTTCGTCTGCATATTTATTTCCTTCTGCAAGGTGTCATAAGTCTTTCTCCAATTTCCTCTTGATTGTTGATTTCTTTCTGTCTTTACTTCTTCTAGGTTTCTTTAAGATTGATTCTAATATCAGCTTATCTTGTCGTTGTTACTTATAACTTCCACATGAATTGTTTTATGTACTTCATCCTTTCATGTGTATTGTCTTGTCTTGTAGTCATAATGATAACAATCCTTATCTTTTTGTTCTTCCATAGGTGTAGTTTCACTTGGAACATATTATCTTCTAAGATATAGATATACAAGATATGTACATAGACTATGAAAACAAGGTATGTACAAGAACTATGAATAATATTGTTACCTTGTCTTTAAAATAATAAGTTTGTTTTATCCGGCTTGGTCTTCCTTGAGGGTTTCCTTTCTTCGACAACTGATGCTTCGCATGTCTCCTTCCTTTTCTTCAACTTGCAACAAATGCATCCCATGTCTTGGGAATACCATTGAGTACTATGTTTACCAATTCCTTCTCTGAAATAATCTCTTCAATAACTTGTATTTGATATCTTAACTGAGAGATTCTCACAAAGTATGATGTTATTTTGTCATCATCATTCATCTTCATATCACGGAGCTCATTCTTAATACTCATTACTTGTCCAATGTTTTTGACTGAGAAGAGGTTTGTTAGGGCATCGTACATCTTCTTCGATGAGTCAAGATGGGAGATGTAGGGTATCAAGTGGTCTTTTATAGAGTCCACTATGATACTCATGGACTTGATGTCACTGTCTTTGAAATTCTCCATAACTGCAACGTTCTACGGTTCTTTCTCTTTTCCTTCTTCAAACTCTGGTTCCATGATCTTTCCTTTCATGTTATCCAGCACTTTATTCTTGGCAAGGATGAGGTTGATCCTTGTCTTCCATGCTCTGAAGTTATAAGCTCCATCTAACTTGTTTTTTGGCTTCATAGAGTAAGTCATGGTTGCTTTGACTTGGTCAACCCTAGATTTGACCAAAGGCTCAAACTTGATGTCTTGGCTTGCTAAGAGTACCAGGAGATGTGCTAGGCTAGGGAACACTGGTTTATCCAGAAATTAGGTCAATCCCTTCACTTAAGATGCCTCAACGAGAGGGTTAGGGTTTATGCAACTGCACCTTCTAGTAACCCTAGCGACAGTGCTTTAGTAACTGCTCCTGCTAGAAACCCTAGTGATAGTTCTTCAATGAGCTTAATATCCTTATGTCTATGCTTCCTTCCAGTGTTTAGACTGAATTAAGGAAGTGTAGGCCCATAACCTGTTAGAATATGATGGATGTGCTCATTTTACCATAGAAAATATCACTATTCTTACCCAACCATAGGCCGAAGCCACCCTCCGAGCACCTTAACCTTGACAGAGAATCATTCCGGAAGGAAACACTAGGCTAGATATCCAAACAAAGGGTAGTGCATCTTCCTCCAAGGATAGCACACCAAACAAGAGTTGATTAGATAGTCCAAAGCATAACCAAGATATAGTCCAAGCCATAACGAAATCTTCTAGCTGCAGCAGATGCAACAACAACTCTCCTCCAGACTTGCACACAAAATTTCCCAGCTGTAGTCCACACAAGTGTGCTCTCTAGTTCTGAGAATGCTAGCTAGAATGAAGACTGGCCTCCTGTATTTATACTAAATCTGGCAGACTGTCAGGGCCGAATTCACACTCTGGGTACTAATTCTTTAGTATATAATATTACTTCTAGATGACTTCTTCTCTTGGAGGCTAATAACCTAATAAAAGTTATCCTCTTGAGCTGACTTGTCTTCTAGGTTTATTAGCCAACTCATTAGGGTTTCTTCTTGCTTCCCATAATATTCTATTCTCGTCAGGTTTACACGTGGAGGTAAATACCTCCCGCAACTACCATAATATCCACAATGACCGAGGCATCATGCCACCAGGGATCGGGAAGGCTAAATAAAGGTATTGGAAGGAAGATAATACCAACCCTCAGAGCACTGATCCACCGAGCCACTTTGGGACTGGAGTTATTTTTATTTATTTTTATTTAAGGGGTTTTATTAGGAGGTTTTAATTGGATAAAGAGTAGATTATATATATCAATGAGAATAAGAGAATGGAAAACGAAACACCCAAGAAAGGAAACCATGAAACCATCCTTTCAAATAAAATAAGACAGAATCAAATGCAAATGAAAGAAATGCTTTCCAAAATTCAAATAGGGGACCCTTTAATTTTGTCAAAAATAAAAGGGGGTTGTTGAGGGCTCAACAAATTGTTATGCACTACGAGAACCAATTATCTATGTTATCAATGCATGGAGCTTAAGTTTATTAAAAATTAGATGATAACTTATGCAAGATTCTTAGACATTTCACAAGATCTTAAGGGTCCCACATAAGACGAATTTAGCAGTATAAAATCATAAATTTCGAGTACTTGATATCTACTATATCTTTAAATAATGAATCCGTGATAGGGAAAATTTCATTTTTTACTATCCTTATACTATTGAATAGAAAAGGGTACAACTCTAGGGTTTTATGATAAGTAGACATCCATATACATGTAAAATATACCTCTTTTTTCTGACATTTCTTCATTTCCTGTGAGCATCCATAGCCCTAAAAAAGATGTCTCAGTACCATACAAGCATGGCCTCGCTCCTGTCACACACCCAACCCCATAAGTATCATTTTAAGGGATGGGGTATAAAAATTTCCCTTTACTACTACTCCCTTCAATTTCTCGACACAAGGACACCATCACCTTATGCTCATTGAGAGTCTTCCAATGACTATAAGTTTGTTCAAAACAGAGTTTTGGATTGATAGTTATGGCTTTCTGAAATTTTGGGGATGTCATTGGCCAAAGGCCACACCCTCACCACGTGGCACCCACATGGATCTACTTCATTCGTACCAGTCGACAGAGTACTAACGTGACTAAATTTGTCATCCTCTATCGGTGATGTGGCCATCGGAGGACAAGGTCACAAGGAAAGTTCCTACTGAGATTTCGCGGCTTCGGGCCTTCAACACTCTATTAGTTTCATACAATCTTAAAACCTCCCAATGTTCCGAATTTTGGAGGAATTTTCCCATCCAGAACCTAGGGTGGGGAGGTGTCCACCCTTGGGTCTAACGGTTTATGTTTGTTCACTCTTAACACATAGCCAATGTTCAACGATGGTCCCACACTTATTTCACGACCAGTCCTGCATTGACATGTGGATTTTCTCTGACATGCCATATAATCATAGCATACAAGGACTCGCTAAACCAGAGGTTGACACTTGTCTAGCTCTTATAGGATTATTAAATTAATTAATCATTATCATAATAAATTCTCTCTCTTTCTTGATTAATCATTTATTTAATCACTATTAGGGATAATTAATCTTCATTAAAATTAATTATCCCTGTAAATTCAATTTTTACTCGGCCTAAATTGTTGGTCCAGTTAAACCAAGGATTACTCCCCTTTTCCCTTGGAAATCCAACTTTTCGGGATGGATTAGTGTTAATTATTATATTAAATCCCCATCACATTAACCCATAGTCAAATCATATTACTAATTAGTTTTTAATTAATTATATTATAATGTAATCATAATAAATTATATTATAATATAATTAAATATTCTAACTTGTACTTAAGGTCATTAATATCAAGTATTATGTAAATCTCCAGACTTCAACGTATTTACTCGCCATTCCCTTATGCACGTACCCATAATTCTTGAACTCCGAAGTTCTGAAGAGGGTCCCACTTACATTATATTGTAATGCAAATATAATTTCATTATATTAGATTACAATATAATGAATTACATTAAATGCTTAATAAAATTAATTTCATTGGTTTAATTACATTAAATATAATATAATGTGATTAATTATATTTAATGTTCATGCAAACATTGGAACAGGAGAAGGTAGGTCCAAGCCTTTGACCATTTTAGCTCATGCACTCTATCACCCCACACATCTCAGAGTCCTGAAGTCTAGAACTCTCGTAGTCCCGAAGTTCCGAACGGGTCAACACTTATACATGTTACACATTAAATAATATTTTTTAAAAGGGAAAGGGATTGGCCTCATCCAGGTGCAAATATTATAATAAAATTTTATTATTATATAATATATTATATTACACCCCTTTGGAATTACATCTGGGTTTATTAAATCCCCAATATTATATTTAATATTGTAATTAGAGAAAACTCTCCGGGTCAACTCCTTTGGCTCTTCAACACACTCTCCATTCTCAAACCTCCCGAAGCCATGGAGTCTCGAAGGGGCCTCATTTGTATTATGTCGTGATACAAATACAATTAATTATTTTGGATTATAATATAATGAATTGCAATAAAGGTTTATTATAATCAATTACATTAATTTGGTCACATTAAATATAATATAATACAATTGATTATATTTAATATTTATGCAGCTTTGGTACAGGGAAAGGTAGGGTTCAAGTCTTTGAGGATTCTAGCTCTTCCATCACCCCAAACATCCAGGAGCCCCAAAGTCCCGAAGTCCCGAAGACCACGAGATGGTTAAGGCATTTAGTCACGGGTTATTTCCTGGTGTACTTTGACATTATAATAGTATTAAATTATATTTCTTTTGGTCTCAGGCCTTTTGTTCTCTACAAATGTTAACCTCCATTTTCCAAAAGGATAATAATAATAATACATACATACATAATTTAAGGAAATTAGTCTTAAGGAAAAGAATTTCCTCAACAGTAAATTTTACATTTCTACTGAAAATTATAGCCCACCACAATTATGGGGATTCTTCCCAAATTTATAGGAATTTTTACACAAGTTTAGCATAATTGTTATTAATACCCAAATTAAATCTAAAGGGCTTTTGTACTTCAATTTCAAGTAGGAAGTGTCATGTTTAATTCCAAAATTATTTTTCCTTACTACCTATTTATAATGACTTTTTCATTTTTAAATATTTGGGTTGTTTCCCTAAAGTCCAAACCCAGATATGATATACTCTAAGTTTTCTGTAATAAGGCTTGAGGACAACTAAAATATAACACTAATATGCATAAATAAATCTCTCTCTTTTTAGATTCTTTATAGATATTTTTAGTTATTTATTCATCATTGTCAATGCATGCATTAAACTGTGCAACATAGTCAACCATAACATTCACTCCCAGAAATCTTATTTTAACACATAGATAATCAAGAGATAAGGAAGTAAATCATATGAGATTCAACTAAAAAATTCTCTTCCTTTTACCTAAATTTCTCAAGCCACTTTTGTCAGAGATTAAACTTACACAACTCTAAAACACAGTCTATAATTTTCTCTGAACCTAACACTATAGAGATTTAGAAAAATGTAATTATATAGAAACCAGATAGTACTGCAACTGCTCAAAGGGGTGCCCTTTTCCACCCCCTATTAGGAAAAACAATTCCTGGAAGGATTTACCATTGGAAACCCCCTACTCAAATCATGATGCCCTGAGGGAGATTCTTCCTTCTATTCAACAAAAACTAGGGATGGAATTCACTCTCCTCCTCCCATGGGAATTCTGGTAGATTAGTTTTCTATCCACCAAGCAAGGGATGCTGTAGTGATTTCTCACTCAATCACTCCATGTTTCTGTAGCTCTGTTTATTATCTTGATTAGAAAAACATTGCCCAACAATTTTTATATGTGGAAACATATTTGTTTCTCTGTTCTCTTTAGAACCAGAGAGCTTCACATGATGTCCCTCTTTATAAATGGTCACTAGACCCATTTATCTTGAATCCTCTCCTCTACCCATGATTTTTCCTTCCTTTTCTTTCCTTCCTCAACAAGATTGTGTGGCTCCATTTTTCCATTTTGTGGGTCAGATCAGGAAGTTTCCAGATGGGTACTTTGCCCATCTCCCATTGACTCTTGAGGAAGACTTCCCAACCACCAACTTGAATGGTAATTAAATTCTTTGGGTTAGAGGACTACTCTGGGTCTGAACAATTTCAATTCCTCGGTGTTCTACCTGTCGTTGTGTTCTTTATGTACAGTAGTGAACAAAAATGGGTATGCCTGTTTCATGGAATCCTCCATTTTCCATGTAGCTTCAGCTGGGCCAGAGTGTTTCCACTGCACCTTGACATGTGCAATGGTTATGTTCCTGAGTGGTATTTTTTTCCTGTCTATTATGCATTGTGGCTCTCGCAAGAATTCTCCCTCTGTTTCTAGCTAAACCACAGACCAATCAATTATATGATTAGAATCATGTACATATTTCTTCAGTAATGAAAATGAAAAAAATTGTGTGCTTTCACTATGGGAGGAAGTGCTAGTATATATGCTACAGGTCCCACTCTATCTAAAAATTCAAAGGGTCCACAAAACCAAGGTTCCATATTGGCACAAGTTCCCATTATCAAGGAAATTATTTTGGGCCTAACTCGGATATACACATGATACCTTTCTTTGAACTCTCTAGGAGTCCTCTTTCTGTCTGCATAGCTTTTCTACCTATCCTAAGTTATTTTTAGATTTTGTTTTATTTGAACTACTTTTTCTTCCATTTCTTTTAGCATATCTAGCCTGAGTGTAATTCTGTCTACTGGGTTATTGCATATGATTGGAATATTTCATTTCCTACCATAGAGAGCCTCAAAAGGGCTCATCTTTAATGACTCATGATAGCCATTGTCATAGGAAATTTCTACCAGTGGTAGGTATTCTTCCGATTTATTGGGTTAATGCATCACATGCATCCTTAACATGTCCTCTAAAACTTGGTTGACCCTCTCTGTCTTTCCATTAGTTTGAGGGTGATAGGCTGTAATAAATAGCAATTTAGTTTCAAAACCAACAAACAAAGATCTAAAAAAATTTGAAGTAAATTTTGTATCTTTGTCTGATATGATTTCCTTAGGAATGCCATGCAGTCTAAATATTTATTTCATGAAAATATTGTCAATATATATTTCCTTGTAGGTTGATTAAATAAAGGGATAAAGTGACCAGCCTTGCTCAACTTGTCCACACCTACCATAATATCATCATTTTGTTTAGTTTATTTAGGCAATCCTGTGATGAAATCCATGGAGATGGTTTCCCATTTCCATTCTGGAATTGGTAGGGGCTGCAATAGCCCTTATGGGGGTCAGTGATCCACCTTAACCTACTGACATTATAAACATTTAGATAAGTAATCAACTATGCCATTTTTTCATTCTAGGCCAATAAAACCATTTCTTAGTGGTTGTGATCATTTTCTGAGAACCAGGATGACCAGTATATGGTATTTTATGTAGTTCATCCATTATGAACCTATTCAAGTCATCACAATTTGGAATATAAAACATACCTTTTTAATTTAGCAGACCATCATTCAACAATTGATAGCCCTGATACTTCAGCCCCGTGGGATCTTGATCTAGGTATGATTTCACAGTTTTGAAAAACAAATCTAGTTCTTGTGAACTTTTGACTCTTTACTTGATGTTTGTTGTATAGGTACTTATAGTTTCCAAGTGAATCAATTTCATACTTCTACTAAAGGCATCAATGATCCTATTTTATTTTCCTTTCATATGTTTGATTTCAAAATCAAACTCACTAAGGAGAGCCATCCACCTACCTTATCTAGCATTGAGTTTGGGATGGTCAAACAAATATCTCATCACACTATGGTCTTTCATAAGTAGGAATCTTCTTCCTAGGAGGTAATTCCTCCACATTTTTAAAGCACGTACTATGGCATCCAATTCCAAATCATGTTTCACATCATTTATTCCATGATCATTCAATTTTTTGGACTTGTAGAAAATCACATGCCCTTCTTGCATGAAGAATCATTCGAGGCCTTCCTTGCGGGCATATGTACACACAAGGAAATCCTTGTTTGGGTTTGCAATTTTTAGCACAGGTTCTTTGGTTAGAAGGCGTTCCAGCTGCTAAAAACTCTCTTCACACTCTGTTATCCAAATGAATTTAAATCCCTTTTTCTAAAGGGAGGTGATTGGATAACCAATCTTGGAAAACCCCTTTATGAACCTTTTATAGTATCTTGCTAGGCCCATAAAGGATCTTATATCAGATACATCCTTTGGGGTAGGAAATCCATAATGGATTTGATCTTGTCAGGATCAACCACCACTCCTTCTTTACAGATAACATGGCCTAAGTAATGGACTTGTTTTTGGAAGAAGTCACACTTACTAAACTTCACATAGAGATTGTCCTGACTCAGCACTTGAAGCACTAACTTGATATGTTCTTCATGCTCTTCCTACTCTTAGAATATATTAGGATATCATCAATTAAAACCAACACAAATATGTCCAAGAACTTGCTGAGCACGTTATTCATTAAGCACATAAAGGTGGTTGGTGCATTGGTAAGCCCAAATGGCACCACCACAAATTCATTGTGCCCATACCTTGTCATAAAGGTTGTTTTGTGGATGTATTCATCCTTAATTTGGACTTGATGGTATCCAGATCTCAAGTCAATCTTGGAGAAAACTGTAGCGCCCCTTAATTGGTCAAACAAGTCATCAATTCTTGGCAAGGGATACTTATTGTTATTGGTCATGTTGTTGAGTTTTCTATAGTCTATGCACAATATGAGTGTGACATCCTTCTTCTTCACAAACAATGATGGTGCTCCCTATTGTGAAAATTAATTGTTGTATTAAATTCCCACTTAAGTGTCAACCAAGTTCGTAAGTTGATGAACTGCAGACACAATATGTGCAAGAAAAGGACAAAAGTATATCCTACTTTATCTTTCAAGGAGAAAGAGAGATAGTTATAATATCAATCATTCATTGAAACATAAAGCAACTTGAAAAAAAAAACTATTGTGACACTCCACATAGCTAATTAAAAATCAATCCAAAAGACCATGCTTCTATCTAAAATGTATGAATCATAATCTATGTATCTGAAGAAATCAACCTGCTAGCTAATACACAACACATGAAACTAATTGAAAAAAGAGTGGTAATTATCCAGGAAAGTTTCTATATCAGTCAACTAAATGGGGCCAATCAAGTCCTCATGTAATTGTGTTACTAACCTACAATAATAATAACCATCCGTGAGAGCAATTCTGAATATCTAACTTATCCTCAACACTAAACACTCACTTCATGACAAGCATGAAAGACTTAGAAAGTAGGTTGGAGTGTAGAGGAATGAATCTGAATGAGCCTTGCCACTAATATTGATACTTCGATAGGTGTGTGAAGAAGTGAGGCTATCTTTAAATTATAAAAGAAAACTTACAATTGTCAGCAAAAGGATGTAAACACACAACTTGAACACAATTTAACCTAAGATCTTGTTCCTTGAAATATAATCTTATCTTTTATTGAAGCACCTCCAGAGGTCGCACAACACTCAACAAAACGAAAACTTAAACCAAAAATAAAAGTTCTTTTCAATGACTTGAATATTTATGCCCTTAATACCACCGAACTTGAACATACTATGTAGGAACCAACTGAACCACTTGTGAACAAAATCCAACCCCTGAATAGTAAAAAATATATGTGTCTTAAGTTTCTCTGATATGACTTGAGGTGATCAAAAATATTTTATTGATTCTTAATATTAATCCTTACTATTCAATATAAACAAACAAGTCGGTCCTTTAAGGAGATGAGAGTTGCAACATGATCATGCCATTCATTCAAGGATCTCTACTTCATTCATAAACGAATCCTTATTAGCCAAAGACAAAAATTTGAATCATTTTAGTATAATTCCAGGTCAACACACATTAGATAATGCATTCCTTTTATTTAGTTCATATGTTTGACCACACGAGCTATAGCTTAATTGAGGAGAGTATGAGATATTCAAATCATATACTTATGACTGTTTGATTTATCACTCGAACTTGAAACATGTTTTAATAATTAGCTTATACATGAAGGAGTTACACTTGCAATTCTTAAAAAGACACAAACACTAACACTCATTCACACAACTAACTTTCTGTATAAATATGTTCCATTGGATTAAGGGAAGTTCAGTGTATTGCATATAGAAAGCCAACAGTGGACATTAAATATACAAGAACTTAAATAAAATCTCTAGTTCATAAACCACTCAACGTAAATCTATATATGTAACATAATCATAGAAAATGAAGAATGAATATTATACAGGAAACTCAACTTACCGGGGGAGGTGGGCCCTCGCCTTCCCAAGTAGTGAGTGAGAACGAATTCAGTAACTCACAGATACACAAACAAAATGAACCAAGACCAAAGTTGTATTAACAAGGAATATATATCAAACTCACAAAATTTCCATTAATATGTTCAAAGATGTATCTTTACAGCACTGCACAAATCCAAGATTACATTAAGAAGAGTAAAATACCAATCAACCATGTATAGAGTATCTTCACATATATATCAAGATCTAGCTTTTACAAGATTACATTGACCTCCCTTGTTCTCGTAGAGCCAAGAGGTAAAAATGGTTATGAAACTAAAGTATCCAACTAACCTGGATTTCCCTTATCCTCGAATACAATATTTGGAAATCGATTCAAACAAACTAGATATTGTTACAATTCTGAAATCCCAACCCCGATCTGGTGTTGCGCTAAAGATATTCCTGCAAGTTATTTTGAAACTCCATGCTGAGAAAAAGGGGGTTGGGTGCGAATTAGGAAGTCAACATCCATCCCAATGGTCACAACAACAATACCCATATAACCAAATCCAAACTAGGCATTCAAAAATAGGAGGAGCCACAATCACGGGTATTAGAATGCCTGTGTTGATACGAGAATGCCTGAAATGGTGCAGGAACAACTAGTATAGTCAAAAGAGGTAAGAATAACTTTTGTCATTGGTAAAACATAGCTTAATAATCCTAATTAATTCACTAAGAACTTAGAAAATACCAAAATAAGACAGCTTTTACCTCATGCACTAATCAAGACCTTAAGCTTGTAAAAGAGTGGAAGTGGGTGACAATAAGTTGGGTTTAGATGTCTAGATAAGGGAAATAGTGGCCAAAAAGAGTATTCGGTGAGTTACAAAATGGGAACTTAACACTCCAAAAGGAGACACACTAGACCAAATGTAACCTTTGTCCAACATCTCCTTTAGTTGTAGTTTGAGCTCAACTAGCTCTCATGTAATCATTCTATAGGGTGCCCTAGACATTGGCACCGCTCCGTGTACAAGTTCTATTGAAAAATCAATATCTCTTCTTGGAGGTAGACTTGGTATCTCTTCTTGAAACACACTTTTATACTCTCTTAATATAATATGGTCCTATAGGCTTGGTTTGTTGTCCTCAACATAGTTCAACACTTGTATTGCATACAAAAGACATCCTTTTCTGTAATACTTCTTCACTTGAAGGGATGATATTTGTCTCACTGAGATAGGATTTTGAATTCCTTGTAGGGTTCATTTCCTCCCTTCGTCATCTTCACAATTCAATGATTTATTATAATAGTCAAACATGGATTTATGGGTAGCCAACCAGTCCATGCCAATCAACAAGTCATAAGATCCTAAATGGAGCATGTTTAGGGTTGCTTGGTTGAGCAACCCATTCAAAATGAATTGGCATGCTAGTATGACCTCTGTCACCTTTCTTTTTGTTCCAGTGGCTAGTTGTACAAGCCATGATTTAACATGTTTTACTTGCTACAATTTAAATTTCTCAATAGTTTGAAGTTTCCTCTTAAATTTAAATTTAAATAAGCTCTTATGAATGGGTAGGCTAGGGTTCCCTGCCCCTTAAAGTTTCCCTGATAAAATTTATTCATCTCTCTCATGAGCCCAAGAAGGTCAAGTGTTGTTTCCTTCTCTGATACTATTAAGTACCTATACTAGATCTGCAAATATAATTCAATAATACCAAGAATAAACCATAAACCATTCACCATAACATGAACAAAAGA
>SNQJ01S0097318.1:31448-50841 GCA_010110895.2 Picea sitchensis
CGAAGGGGTACCAACAGGGGTTACAAGGGTGGCCAACAGATGTGCGCTTAAGAACCACTTGTATTTCCTGCGTGTATGAATCCCTCAACCGCGGGTTTATGCGTGTAACGACAGATCTCTATGGTTTAAAGATGTCGGAATACGTCTCTACCCTAAAAAAAAAAATGCCCACAATTTCTTCCAAGGAAAGTGCTCTGATACCACTTGCAAGATACTAGATATATAAAATATACAGAATAGAAATAAAATGCTAGAAATGGCAGAATAATAGTAAAATATCCAACATAATCTTCACAATACATATAAATGATACACAAAATAGCAATAGAAAATAACTTTGATTCAGAAAGCAATGTTCATAGGCATCTTCAAGGGGGCAACCTCCAGTCGAGCAGCGCTCTGTTACAATAATCTCCAAGCTAGGGTTCTCATACCCTCGCCTCTTATTTATACTAAATATGTCTATTAAGAGAAGCATTTAGAGGAAGATCCTTCTAGAAGCGGAAGCTTCTATTAGGTCTTCTTACATCTGCTTTATTTTATTTTATTGAAATGCCTTATTAATATTGACCTTTATTACATCCGAATACATTGACCTACCTATGTGCGGGTTAGGACCTTAACATCGTACTAAATTATAATGAAGCACATAAGTTAATAATATGAAATGAAATGAAATATGAGATACAAGGAAGCAAACTTGTAACACAATCGTGACGGAATTGAGAATCTTCAGATCTACTTGTATTAACTCTCAAATGTAAAAAACTCTGTTACAAACGACATAAAAAGGTCCAGCCTGGTGTATTTCTTTCTGAGGTATATTTATACAATTTTACAAATAAGATAGAATCTCAATAGTCACAAAATTTCGGTTACGACAGGGAGGGGGGAAATCGCTTCATTTCTCCTTCTTTGTCTTCACTTGGTGCCAGATGTTTGTCATCGCGCGGGCTCGGTACAGGAAACACATCCTTCAACCAACTGAGATATTAGCCATGATGGTTCTTCTTGGCAGCTGGCTTCAAAGAAGTAACATTCTCGGGCTAACTTTTGTAGCCTATCTTCCATCTGTCCATCTATGATGTTGATGGTACATAATTGTATACTGGGTTTAATCATGCATTTATCTACTTGGACTATGTCCACCATAGTCATTTGAGAGATATCGACCGAATCTCTTTCTTCATTTTCCTTCAGATCAAGCGAGATCTTTTCCACATTCATTTGCATCAACGTTCCAGCATCGCCCCCACTGTCAATGCCCAACATCTCGCCGTCTATAGAATTTAAGGCCTCCTCTAAGGAATTGGTTATCTTTTAGGATTGCTACTTGCCTTCGACGATGTTATGCTCCCATTCCTTTAATAGAATATTTCCTCTGGTTTTCTCTGAAATGGTGAAACTGGGAGTAACTACCGAAACCCTATTGTTCGTGGCTATCACAGCCTCCTGGAAGGCGACCCGATCCGCTCTGACATCCCTTTCTTTGACAGATAAGTTCTCGGAAACCTGATTGACCAACAGACAGTTGTCTCGGATCGCTTCTACCTTGGCAAGCAAATTTCGTTGCGCCGAAGAAACTCTACTCTGAATCTCGATTGCCTGGGATTTGAACATCCTGATGTTTATCACTCTGTTCTCGATGATCTCCACCCTAGCCTGCAGCTGTTCAATCAAATCCCTCTGCTGGCTCACTTGCATCCGACCATCCCGGACCACCAGATGTGCTTGCTCGAGCATAGTTTTGAGCATCTCTATCTCATTCTTATCGGCCAACTTGCCCTGCTCCATTCCTACACTCACTTGGTATTTAGCAGTCTCTATTGCTGTGGCCAATCTGGCTTCAAGGGTCCTAATGAAGCGATTTTTTCTTTTAAGTTGGTTTTTTAAGAGCTTGACTGAAAATTGATTCGCCGAGGCATATGCTCCTAGTGTCCCTGCTATCTTAGTGGCAAATTGCTCATTCTTTTTGTCCTTTCCATCAGTTATGACTTTATATTTCTTGGCAGTTGACTCTCCTTCTTGATAGAATTCCCTTTTCATTACAGCCTTTCTCTTTTTATCGAAGAAAAAATCATTCAGAGGGAGTTCTTCTACTCTTATGGGCCTCAACTCTTCATTGAATATCCATCCTGCATCGATATTTCCCTGCATCGACTGCAAGGGGGTAACTGATGTGATGGGTTCTCCAATTTTCTTCGCCGATTTTCCTGGAGTATCGACCAGAATTTTCTTCTTCGACGGTTCTGGAGTCTTTATCTTTGTCTCCAGATTCTGTTTCTTTGGCGAGTCTGGAGTCTTTTTCTCTGCTTCTGGATTCTTCGTTTGTTCCCCCTCGTCTTGGTGTTTTCCTTGGTCGGGAGTCGCATCCTTAGAACCTTCGGCATCCTTCTGTTTCGTCTCCAAAATACCTGGACCCTCACCTCACAACACACCAGGAAGACAACTACGTCGATGTTCTTGGAACTTCAAAACATCAACTCTTTCCTCGGGTGCCAAGGATTGTATCCGAGCTAGAATCTCGTCATAGGACCTTGCTCCTCGAAAAATATCATCTAAAGGTAAATTCTCATGCTCAAATCTCTTGAGCCCGCAATTAGCCAAATGATTTCTCACGACCCTCTGTGGATCGTGCTTCTTGTATTCGATGGAGACCAAATTTAGGTCTTCCAAGGCTGCCACCTCGGCTTTGGCATGCCCTAAATCTAATAAATAATAAGAATTCAAATGAATAGGAAATGAAATCCATACCTTCTTCGAGTACCCTTTAAGTTCTTTACTTACACAGCCAATTATCATTTGCCGAGCAACCTCGCGACAAGCCAGCTTGTCGGGAATGAACAATGGTAGCGCATGCGGGGGAACAGAAGCCCCGAAAACTCTGAGGTATGAAAATTCTGCTTCCACATACCAGTATGCTATGCTGCTCAGATTCATTACTATGCTGTCCGATATCTAGGGTGGCAGGTGACAAAAAATGGTGACATGCAGGGGCACCATCACCCAGTTAAAAATTTCATATGCAAAGTTTTCCGCTTTATTTTCCCATAATTTTGCATGATATACATGTATGGGTTTGTCTTCGGTGGGAGTCCAACTCCAGCTCATCAATGGAAATGGTGTCATGGAACAAATTGCGTCCATAATATATGTGGACATGAAGAATGACGACGCCTTCCCATTCTCCTTCTGCTCCTGATACTCTGTGACCCAATTGGTCAAGCTATTCGAAAGAATCTTTGCCCAGTTAAAGGAACAACCTTCGGCAACCCAAAACATTAGAGGCACCCACGCAAGTAAAAAATGCGATGTGTCCTCTTTCCCATATAACCGACATGTCATCATGGCCACATATCTGTACTATGGTTCTAACGAAGCGATTGAATATATGCTGTGGGTATCAGCTCTGAACTTCACAGTGTTCGAAACCCAATCTTTTATCAAACTGGACATGATTTTATCATACTGTTCGCATTCCTTCTCCTTGAACTCCTCCAAGAACTCAACGCCATATGTGTGGTCAGACGTCGTGGGCAGCTTATACATGGTTTGCAGATTCTCCGGTCTGAAAGTCCCAATTGTGATTCTCTGCTCGTTCATTATAGTCCTGGTCGGTATGTCCACATGGTCCAATGCCCATCGGACCATATCATAATATGGAAGCAACCGTGGTCTGGCTACCACTCTGTGCATTTTGGATTGGATGACTATTTTTTACTTGGTGGTTAAATCATCTTTTTCATTGTCATCGGAGTCGTCAGAATAATCCACCAATTCTGCTTGCAGAATATCTGAAACATATGACCAGTTCAGGACTAAGTTGATACTTCAGGGCGAAGAATTGGAGACATTGTCTGAGCCTTGTCCCAAAACTTCAACAGTCACCTTTGTTGCTTTTCGCGGAGCCATGGCTGAAGCTTGCGTTTTAGCTCTTCTGCGATAGAACTGCGTATACATATAGAAATCAGTTTACTCAGAGGTGATGTTCTCTGCGTGCTATGAAAATTCATTTTTTATAATAAAACACAGCTCTTATATATACTCAAAAAACTCGGTACCTTTCAAAACAAGTCTGTCAAATCACATTTGGAAATAAATTCTGCCATAAAAATCCGATCTTAAATTCATCAATTTACCCTATTTCCTCATTAATGTCATAAATTTTGGTGGTTTTAAAATATCAGTTGGCGCATGGAGGAAAAGGCTACCTCGTAAATCATGTGGACATCAAAGCATGGGATATTCATTGATTTAGCTTAATTAATTCAGTTTTACTGCTGTTAACAGTGTTTCGGTACTCGTTATATCGGGGATTTTCCTTTAACATTTTGAGTCTGTAACACCCGAGACTGCGAAGATCGATTTTGGTTAATTAAAGGTAATCACGATTTGGGGATTGATTAATGGTATAATTATTATATTCTCCATATCGCGACTCGGAGCTTCAGAGATAAGTTTCTAGGAGATTTACATGCCGAGCTGCGAAACCGTGAGATCGCGATAACATGACTTAATTAAAAGGGAAGATAATCTTGGATTAAGTAATTAATTAATCCCATTATAATTGCATCGTGACTTTGCGAGTCGGGATTTAGACGGTCAAACTTCCGAAAAGGACAACGCTGAGTGGAAAAATGTCGAGAGAATTCTTTACCATGGTTTAGCTTTTACACTTAACCTTGACATGAGTTACTCAAATAAGGAACTCGTGTTCTCGGCTATCGGGGCTATGACAACAGATCTTTGGGTGTTGCAAACGCCGAGGCGTGAAACCCCGACGACATTTAAAAATGAGTTAGGGAAAACTTTACCCTCATTAATGTCTTGAGTGAAAAGTTAAAACGACTTTGTTGTTTCGTGACTGGGGATGTGCAAACTGCATGCATTACAGTATCTGATCTACGAGATCCCGAAGTAGAACGACAGAGGAAATGTTTTTACGAAAGGTAGGACTTGTTTCGAGAGTAGAATAATCATCGATGCTCGCGTGATCAAGCTTCAGAGATCATCGATATCTCAGAGGGAAAAATGAAAACCATTTTTTGATTTCAAGCATTAAGAATGAAACTTGTGAAGGGCTAGAAAAACAGGGGCGGCTCCAACATAGGCTCCAACTTGGGATCCTGCCTTCCTGTGAGGCGGGAAGAATAGTAGACCACGTGCCAATATTGGGTAAATGGAGTCAAAAGCTCAATCAAGCGAAAAATGTTCTTGAGAAGTGGATCGAATGGGAAAAAGACTTTGTTTTTTACCTTGAAAAGTTTTTTCAAAATCAGATATTCTTTTTAAACATAATTGTAGTCCCTTTCACAATTTTCCCTTTCCCGCTACTAAATTCAGGTATGTTTTAAGACAATCGAAATAGTCCTAGGAGACCCAACAGATCTTGTGGTTCTCGGCTTGCAACAAAAAAATAAGATTATATGTTTTTAATTGGGGAGTTCCGTCTGAATTTGGGATGTGGATCAGGTTTTTAAAAGCATTGGTTACCAGAGTAGAGTGATATTCATGTATAACAGCCTTATAAATATCTCAGACATTGCTTCACTTCCAGCGAGCCTGTTCAGTACCCCGGTGAAGTTATCTGGCCCCTTTTACTGAATTTCATTTCACCACTTCGGAATATATTTATGCATTTAAATGCTGAGACAAGGGCAATCATTTCTGAATTTCCTTTCATCGTCTCTTGGACTAGGTGGGGGCAATCATTTCTGAATTTCCTTTCACCACTTGTCTTATAATTTTCTTTTTAGAGTGCGAAGATGGGGGCAATCAGTTTGTATCAGGGCCGATATCTGTGTAATATTTTGCATTATAGGTCTGTCAAATTACTTTGATTAATCGATACCAACCTTCCCTTGACCTTCACAACATCTTCGTTCTTAGGGAGAGAAAAGGGAAATAACTTTTTAAGGGCGTTCCATTTGAGCAAGCTTCAATCCTCGAATGTCGTTGAAAAACCTAGGAAAGTTAGGATCACTCTAAACATTCCTTCGCTTAGCAGGGGATCGAGTAGTTTGTGAAGACCCGCCTTCTTTCCATAATCTATTTTGAAACTCACGAGGTTGAAACGAAAAACCTTTATCCCTTTGTATATGAAACAGAAAGGTGGTGAATTTTTTAAAAGTTAAACCTGAAGAAAGAAAGGATGCCAGGTAGTGATTTACTGAATGAAAATATAGAGATCAAACAATTCAAAAGTGACTTTTGTAGATATTTTCGGGGATAATTTACTGTGACTAACTGTTTTTAGATTGGGTAAATCGTTTAAAATGTCTTAATTTCTACAAATATTATTAAACAAAGAAACAACTTTGTTATTTATCAGCTTGGCTGATGTTGCAGTTTGAATGGCGTTACCTCGATTTTCTTTAACAGTCCTTTATAACATGTCTTTTGAGAAATTTCATCTTTACGTTTTTCTTTTACTTTCTTTGTGCAATATGAAATTACTCTAGGTATCACCTGTTTATGCTGATTTATTTCTGACACCGACTTTCAGTTTATTCCTGCTTGTTTCGTATGCAGCTGGAATCCTGTAAAAGACAAATACGAATCTTATCTGAAATGTGTCGAAAGTTTATGAACGAAAAAACAGAAAATAAAAAAGCAATGTTTAAATCGAAAATACATGTATGTACATAAAATATATATAATAAAACTTATATATTTACAATTTTTATTTTATTTTATTTATTTATTTATTTTTAAATTTTTTTTTGAATCTGGCGATTGCTACGTCATGTAATGCTTTAAATATTGCCCGTTGACAGGGGCGTTGAGGACTTCTCTATCTATATTTTCCAGTAGGAAAGAATTTTTTCCTTCTGGAGCCGAGACCCTGAATGGTCCATACCAGAGGTGGTCAAATTTACTATGCTTCGCTGCTTCCTCTTTTCTTGCATCCCATCTTAGCACTAAATCACCTGGAAGGAATTCTCTGTCCTTTGCTTTGCGGTCGAACAATGCTTTCATATCATCTTGGTACTTCTGCATTTTCTCATCAACTTCGACTCTATGTTGTTGAACCTCAATCAGCTGATTAATTCTCCTGGTTACATGATTGGGTTCTTCATTTTGATCCTGCCACAACTTCATCACCGGTAGCGCTAAGTTTATAGGTAGAACCGCATCTGCCCATAGACCATTTGAAACGTAAAAATTCCGATAGACCTTTTAGTGCTGATGCGATTTTCCCATAATGCGTATTTTAAGTGCACATGCCAAGACCTTTTTTTTTCATCTAATACTTTCTTGATTATATTCACCAGGATCTTATTAGATGACTCGGCCAATCCGTTCCCCTGAGGGTAATATGCCATGGAATGGCCTAGAACAATGATATACATTTGACAGAAGCTGATCATAGCCATATATTTAAAGGCCTGGGCATTGTTAGTAACTATCTTTCGGGGACAACCGAATCTTGACAAAATATTATCTTCCATGAAATCAATTACCACCGAGTCTGTTGCCCTCTTGGTTGGAATGGCTTCCACCCACTTAGTAAAATAATCTGTAGCTATTAAGATCCACTTATGTTGAGTGATGGAATGGGGATTAATCTCACCTAAGAAGTCTAGACCCCATTCCTGAAATGGGGCTTCAGCTTTGACTGGAACTAGAGGCAGTGCAGGGAGCTTCTGTTTACCTGCGAATACTTGATAAGGGTTGCAGGCACGCACTTTGGCATTGACGACTAAAAATATTTTTGGCCAGTAGTATCCAGCCCTCAAGATCTTGTAGGCTGTAGCTCTCCACGCGTGATGCCCCCCACAGACTCCCTCATGAAATTCATCTATATGAACTTTTCTTCGATCTTGTTTGGACTTGTTTCTTCATTCAACTCGTTTAGGTATGTGTCTTCGTCACTTTCCTGCAAGCAATTGATATCGAGGGCTTTGAAATTTGACTTAGCTAAGATTTTGGCCAGGCCTTTCCCTTTAATCAATTTGGTCGGTTTAACCTCCAGATCGAATTCTTGGATTTTAGCAAGCCATCGCCCTATTCTTTCGTCACTGTCTAGCTGTACCAATATATCTTTGACATAACTGGTAGGCATGTACACGGTTATCTTTGAATGTAGTACATAAGTTCTAAATGCCTTTAATGCTTTCACCATTGCGTACGCCTGTTTTTCTATTATGTTGTACTTCAGTTCTGCGTCTCTAAGGATCTTGCTAAAAAACGCGATTGGTTGTTCGAATCCCTCTTCATTATTTTGTAGGAGCACCGAGGTGATAGTATGTTCGGAGGCAAATGAGAAGATAAGAAAATATTTCAGATAGTCCAGGCTTGCTAACACAGGTGCCTCGATTATGAATTTTTTAATATGCGTGAACGATGCTATGGCCTCGGTTGTCCAATTTACTCCGCTGTGTTTCTTCAACATACCTATGATAAATCTAACAATCTCAGCGAAATTGGGAATAAACCTTCGTAAAAAATTTATTCTTCCTAAGAAAGATTGAATCTCTTTTATATTTCTAGGAATACTTATAGTATCTATTGCTTCAATCCTCTTAGGATCAATCCTGATTCCATCCCTAGATACGATATGGCCCAAAAGCTTACCTTCCCGCATAGAGAAATGCGATTTCTTTGGGTTCAAAGATAGACCAAACCTGCGGCATTTTTTGAAAGTTTGTTTAAGATGGAACAAGTGTTCTTCATCGGTTTTGGAGAAAACCTTCAAATCATCGAGGTAAATAACTATGAACTTGTCCCTTTCTCCTATGAAAGCGATGTCCATAGCACGCTGGAATGTAGCCCCTGCATTCATCAAACCAAAAGGCATATTGTCATACATAAACATACCCCATGGTGTGGTGAAAGCATTTTTTTCCCTGTCTTGTTCATTCATAGCGATTTGATTATAACCAGAGAACCCATCTATCATAGACATTCGGTTTGCTCCAACAACTTTTTCTAACACATGGTCCATTTTAGGTAGTGGATAATTATCCTTGAGAGACGACTTATTTAAGTTTCGGAAATCCACAAACTGTCTGAATTCCCCACTCTTTTTCTTGACCGAGACCAGGTTTTCTACCTAGTCCGAGTATCTCAGAGGTACGATTATTTTCGCGTCTAAAAGTTTCTTAACTTCTTTTTCGATCATAGGTAATAAAATGGGGTTAATCTGTCTAAGATTTTCCCTAAACGGTTTGACCCCAGGCTTCAAGGGTATCTTGTGATCAATTATGGAAGTGTCATACATTCTTAACTCATCATAAGACCAGGCGAAAACATCTTTATATTGTTTGAGTAGGTCTTTGTACTTATCTTTTACTTCGGGATGGAGGCACTTGGATATTTTTACCACCCTGGATTCTTTTTCAGTTCCTATATCACAGTCCTCCACTTCTTCTGGTTAGGGATGCAAAGTGGATTTCACAAGTACGTCGTTCTGGTCAAAAAGTATTTCTAAAGGAATCAATCCTTTTGGAATCTGGTTTCTTTTAAGGACCAGTATACGATGATCCAAAAAAATTTCTCGGAAGGTTTAAGGATCTTCCCCCTCTTGCATGATCCACATCAGGTCGTTTTGATTTTCTTGGTCTGCATGAGTTTCAGAGAATTCCCCCACTGCTGCAAGAAACTTCTTAATTTGTTCATCATCCTCAAAGACCTGCCAGTGTCGGATATTGTCTGGTATAGAGGGTTTGTATCTGATTTCAATGTGATACTTCAATTTGAAAGTCATGGGAGGAGAGAATGTTGAAGCTTCTTTTTCCAATGCATCAACATGTAAATTCTCTGCGTGAGGGATAAAGTGGACATTTACGGATGAGAAAAAGTTTTCCATGAGATCCCAAGAACAATTTCTGTATGTTCTTAGTCTGGGATGCTTGGCTAGGTATTATCAGTTTATTTGTTTGACTATTAACTCTACATCACCGTATACCTCCAAGTTACTTATATTTAGCTTTTTGGCAGCCTCTAATCCTAAGATAAACGCTTCATATTCGCATACGTTGTTAGTGTAATCTATGTCCCAATACAGTCGATAGGAAAAGGGAACAATGAACTTACCTTCGGGAGCCACTAAAAGCACTCCTGCACCCGCCCCCTCAGAAGATGAAGCACCGTCAAAATACATTTTCCAGACACCAGTGTTACATAGATCTTCTGTCATGTAATCTGATTCTTCTTGCTCTATATCATTTTCTTTCGGACAACCATCTAAACCATCATCAAAAGACAAGATACAATTTCCCAGATCTTGGTCCGCAATGTAAATAGGGAAATTGTTTGGGTTTTGAGGGTCACTCACTGTATATGCTAATCTCGTTTCTCTGTAAAACCAAGTGAACTGACCACCGAACACAGGAATTGTGGAAAACGTCATGTCCAACTGAAGAGAACCCCCCAAATTGGCTCCCCATGACCTAGATAACAACATGCCATACTTAGGGGGAATATCTACGATAACCACATCCATCAGGATACTCTTAACCGGGACCTGCGCCAGGGTAACTACCAGATCTTTTATCATCCCCATACACTCAACCCTTCTCGAGTCAAAAGAGTATAGATTTCCATAAGGTCTTGTGACCTGGAGACCCAACTTTTCCATTATAATCTTAGGCATAACGTTATGGGAGGCTCCAGAGTCTAACATGCAATTATGCAGCAACTGATCATACACATTCAGAGTGATATAAAAGGGAGCAATTGTGTCTTTTTCCCCTTCAAAATGGGGAACGAAGGTGATGTTAGGGTTGTCATCTTCTAGGTTTAAAACATCTGACTGACTTTCTAGCTCAGAGACACCCATCGCTTTGGTAATTTGCTTCCAATAGACGGGTTTTTTTGCTAATTCTACCAAAGGGATTGGTATCTTAATTTTATTTATTTCATATTCAAAACTGAAAGTTCCGCTCACCTTGTCTATTTCTTTGGTTGAGACTTTTGAATCCTTCCTTTCCGACTTATTTGTTTGGACCGCTTTATCACTTATGGTCCTGGTTGAAGACGTAACGTTATTTACTGGGTCGGTTCCTTGTGCTTGGGTTTCAACTTTTTCCACTTCGGACTCTTGTGTGCTTACCGTTTTCATTTTGTTGTTGGGTAATAAGGTCTCTTCCGAAGGAGGCTCATAATCTTGACCTCTTTGAAGGATTTTCTTGGGTTGGATAGTTGAGGTGGGCTTACTCTTAGATCTTAAGTTGTACTTTGGTTGAAACTCAACCATTATCATCTCAGTTTCTGGTTGAGATTCACAGAGATTGGTGTGATCACTTTCTTCACCCTTTTTCGACGGTTGTTGCGTGTTTAGAGATTTTTCATAGTCTTCTCGAGTCATATATGGTTGAGTGCAGTCATCACCAAAGTTCGTGACATCATTATCCAAATCTCCGAAGTCTTGAAAATCATTCGCTCCTATAAAATTTTCATTCTTTAAGGGAGCTTGTATTTTTTGATCCTCATTTTTTATTTGTCTTTGTTGGTTCGGGGGGTTGGGGTTCCTTTTGAAATCATTTTTGGGGAAAGAGTCACCTTTAGCCTGTTTGAGTTCCATTCTGGATATTTTATTTGCCAGTTCTTTAATCACTCTGCCATACCGTCCACCCTATCATCTGCGGATCTATTTGACCCTGAAGGACCTGCTTGTTCTCTAAAGAGTTTGGTCTCTTGGTTTCCAGTCTCTAATTTAGCTTTAAGCTTACCCGAAGCCATCATATTAGAATCTATTTCTACGGCATCGTCCTGCATTCGGTTTAAGGTGGCTCCCCTTCTCTCTCGCAAAAGGAGTGCAAAATCCGGTTCGAAAGCTCCGACGAAAGTTACTTTGGCCACGGGTTGGGACGGTTTAACCTCGGCTGGGATCTTATTATACAGTTTGTTGAATCTCTGAATAAATTCCATGATTGTTTCTGAGTTCTTTTTCTTTAAAGACCCAAATTTGGTTAGATAATATAGATGGTCTTTTCTCTCGCCCCATTGTCTGAGGAAAGCATCTTCCAAAGCGTCATAAGACAAAATAGAAGCTGCAGGTAGGCTCCGAAACCAAGTTTGGACCTGACCTTCAAAGGTTTGGACAAGGAGTCTAGAATATACGTCCTCATGCTCGATACCTAGAAATGTCAGCGAATTGATCAAATAAATTAATATGTTCTTCCGCGGTTAGATCCCCTTCCCCGGTGAATTTTGGTAGATTTTTAATGTAATTTTCAGCAAGGTCATGTAGAGAGATGGGCAATACTAAGGGAGCATATCTGGCTGCAACTTTCACAAAAACTCTGGGACGACGGGCAATCCCTTGGCCTCCATCTCCTCCTAGAGGGGCTCCTCCCCCTCCTCCTCCTCCTACGGACCCTCCATATCCTCCTACAAACCCTCCACCTCCTCCTCCGACAGCTGCCATTGTTATTTGTGGAAAGTTATAAAGGGGGTTTTGGAAAATTAAAAGTGACTCTTTGTTTTCTTCGCGAAGAGGGAAATCCAACAAGGAAAGATAAGGGATGCGAGGACTCAGTTCCTCATATTTGCAAGAGATGAAATCAGGGGAACCGATGGCCATGGAAACCGAGTGTGTAACACACTCTTCAGAATTAGGTGAAGTCAGGAAGTTCAATTGAAGGAAATATGGTATGTCGAAAGTCGATGAACCTTCAATAGGGTCCTTTCCTTTGTGTACTAAGGGGATTGTCGGATGAATATCACTCCTAATTTCGGACCATTTTGGTGTGGAAACTTTAGTATCAAAGAGAGGACTGAGCGAAGTTGAGGGTTTGGACGAACTCTTAGTCTTCAGTGGTGGGGTTTTGAGTTTGTAAACTACAGTGGTTGGCTTAAGAGAGCCTCTCGCCTTTAGAATATTTTCAGGATCGGTAACGGGCGTAATCTGCTTACCATCCGAGTTTTGTCTAGTATTCCTTCAACTGGATACCAGTTTATTATTTATGTAGTCACCAAGTGAAAGATTATGAAGCCTTAAAAGGTGTGTACTCTTTGTTCACTATCAAAGGGTAACACTTTCAATGAAAAACAAATGTCGTTTTCCCAGGGAGAAAGATTTCGTAACTTCGGTCCCCGGCAATGGCGCCAGAAAGATGTCGTTCCTGAGTCTATACTTAAGGCTTAGAAGTACAGTGTCAAGGAATCCAAAAGTGGGTAAAATATAGAGAAGAGAGAAACGTCAACCTTTGGCAAGGGAAACTAGGGACGATTTCTATGTTGGCGTTGTCTAGCTTCCAACTATTCTTGGGTAGTTATATCTTGTTCAATGCCTACCCATGAATGTTCAAGTTCGACCCGGTTAGTAGCCGTTTTAAGAATTGTGTCGAAAAGGTTTAAGGCAATGTGCATTTGGTTCGATAGTCCGGGTTTGATATTAGGCTATGTTGGTACAGGGACAGTCATGGAGGAATAGTAAAGGTGGTAAAAACTTCAGAGAGAGATCAAGTGTTGTCTCAATTTGGTCGTATAAAAGAAAATTTACGGTTTTAGGAATAAAATAGGGATGCAAATAAAAGGTTCTTTCCCATAACTGTATTATATTTTAATAAAAGGTGTGAGGTGGGAGAAAAACATTTAGCTGTCTATAGTATAAGGCTCCTATTAGGGGAGAATCACACGTATAAACAAAAGAGGAAAATTGTAAGGAAATAACCGACGTAGCAGAGAATATGTGTAGAATTCTGAAAATGCAGACTGGTCTTACACCCGCTGATAGCTGGTACAGAGGAAAAACAGTAAACAATTATAGAAAACCAAAATTCATTCGCTATAGTAGTGGTCGTACTAAATTATAACAAAGCACATCAGTTAAGAATATGAAATGAAATATGAGATACAAGGAAGCAAACTTGTAACACAGTCGTGACAGAATTGAGAATCTTCAGATCTGCTTGTATTAACTCTCAAATGTAAAAAACTCTGCTACAAATGACACAAAAAGGTCCATCCTGGTGTATTTCTTTCTGGGGTATATTTATACAATTTTACAAATAAGATAGAATCTCAATAGTCACAAAATTTTGGTTACGACAAGGAGGAGGGAAATCGCTCCATTTCTCCTTCTTTGTCTTCACCTGGTGCCAGACGTTTGTCATCGCGCGGGCTCGGTACAGGCGACACTTTCAACCAACTGAGATATTAGCTTGCTTCTTGCCTTCAACGATGTTATGCTCCCATTCATTTAATATAATATTTCCTCTGGTTTTCTCCGAAATGGTGAACCTGGGAGTACCTGCCGAAACCCTGTTGTTCGTGGCTATCACAACCTCCTGGAAGGTGACCCGAGCCGCTACGACATCCCTTTCTCTGGCAGATAAGTTCTCGAAAACCTAATTGACCAACAGACAGTTGTCCCAGATCGCTTCTACCTTGGTGAGCAAATTTTGCTGCACCACTGAGACTCTGCTCCAAATCTCGATTGCCTGGGATTTGAACATCCGGATGTCTATCATTCTGTTCTCGGTGATCTCCACCCTAGTCTGCAGCTGTTCGATCAAATCCCTCTGTTGCCTTGCTTGCATCCAAACATCCTGGACCACCAGTTGTGCTTGCTCGAGCTCAGTTTTGAGCATCTCTATCTCATTCTTATCGACCAACCTAGCCTACTCCATTCCTACGCTCACCTGGTATTTAGCAGTCTCTGTTGTTGTGGCCAATCTGGCTTCAAGGGTCCTAATGAGGTAATTTTTTCTTTTAAGTTGGTTTTTTGAGAGCCCGACTGAAAATTGATTCACTGAGGCATATGCTCCTAGTGTCCCTGTTATCTCAGTGGCGAATTTCTCATTCTTTTTTTCCTTTCCATCAGTTATGAATTTATATTTCTTGGCAATCGACTCTCCTTCTTGATAGAATTCCCTTTTCACTACAACCTTTCTCTTTTTATCGAAGAAAAACTCATTTGGAGGGAGTTCTTCTACTCTTATGGGCCTCAAATCTTCATTGAATATCCATCCTGCATCGATATTTCCTTGCGTCGACTGCAAGGGGGTAACTAATGTGATGGGTTCTCCGATTTGCTTCACCGATTTTCTTGGAGTATCGACTGGAATCTGCTTCTTCGGCGGTTCTGGAGTCTTTATCTCTGTTTCCGAATTCTTTTTCTTTGGTAGGTCTAGAGTCTTTTTCTCTTCTTCCGAATTCTTCCTTTGTTCCCCCTCGTCCTGGTGTTTTCCTTGGTTGGGAGACGCATCCTTAGAACCTTTGGCATCCTTCTGTTTCTTCTCCAAAATACCTGGACCCTCACCTCGCAACACAGCGGTAAGACAACTACGTCGATGTTTTTGGAACTTCAAAACATCGACTCTTTCCTCGGGTGCCAAGGATTGTATCCGGGCTAGAATCTCCTCATAGGACCTTTCTCCTCGGAAAATGTCATCCGAAGGTGAATTCTCATGCTCAAATCTCTTGAGCCCGCAATTAGCCAAATGATTGCTCACGACCCTCTGTGGATCGTGTTTCTTGTATTCAATGGAGACCAAATTTAGTTCTTCCAAGGCTGCCACATCGGCTTTGGCATGCCCGAAATCTAATAAAGAATAAGAATTCAAACGAACAGGAAATGACGGCCATACCTTCTTCGAGTACCCTTTAAGTTCTTTGCTTACACCACCAATTACCATTTTCCAGGCAACCTCGCGACAAGTCATCTTGTCGGGAATGAACAATGGTAGTGCATGCGGGGGAACAAAAGCCCTGAAAACTCTGAGGTATGAAAATTATGCTTCCACATACTAGTCTGCTATGTTGCTCAGATTCATTACTATGTTGTCCAAGATCTAAGGTGGCGGGTGACCAAAAATGGTGACATGCATGGGCACCATCACCCAGTTAAAAATTTCATATGCAAAATTTTCCACTTTATTTTCCCATAATTTTGCATGATATACATGTATGGGTTCGTCTTCGGCAGGATTCCAACTCCATATCATCAATGGAAATGGTGTCATAGAACAAATTGCATCCATAATATATGCGGACATGAAGAATGACGACGCCTTCCCATTCTCCTTCTGTTCCCGATACTCTGTGACCCGATTGGTCAAGCTATCTGAAAGCATCTTTGCCCAGTTAAAGGAACAACCTTCGGCGACCCGAAACATTAGAGGCACCCACGCAAGGAAAAAATGCGATGTGTCCTCTTTCCCATATAACCGGCATGTCATCATGGCCACATATCTGTACTGCGGTTCTAACGAAGTGATTGAATATATGTCGTGGGTATCAGCTCTAAACTTCGCGGTGTTCGAAACCCAATCTTTTATCAAACTAGACATGGTTTTATCATACTGTTCGCATTCCTTCTCCTTGAACTCCTCCAAGAACTTAGCTCCATATGTGTGGTCGGACGTCATGGGTAGCTTATACATGGTTTGCAGATGCTCCGTCCTGAAAGTCCCAATGGTGACTCTCTGCTCGTTCATGATAGTCCTGGTCAATATGTCCACATGGTCCAATGCCCATCTGACCATATCATAATATGGAAGCAACCGCGATCTGGCTGCCACTCTATGCATTCCGGATTGGATGACTATTTTGTACTTGGTGGTTAAATCATCTTTTTCCTTGTCGTCGGAGTCATCGGAATAATCCACCAATTCTGCTTGCAGAATATCTGAAACATATGACTAGTTCGAGACCGAGTTGATACTTCGGGGTGAAGTATCGAAGACATTGTCTGAGCCTTGTCCCGAAACTTCAACATTCGCCTTTGCTGCTTTTCGCGGAGCCATGGCTGAAGCTTGCGTTTTAGCTCTTCTGCGATAGAAATGCGTATACATACAGAAATCGGTTTACTCAGAGGTGATGTGCTCTGCATGCTGTGAAAATGCATTTGTTATAATAAAACACAGCTCTTATATATACTAAAAAAACTTGGTACCTTTCAGAATAAGTCTGTCAAATCACATTTGGAAATAAATTCTGCCATAGAAATCCGATCTTAAATTCATCGATTTACCCTATTTCCTCATTAATGTCATAAATTTTGGCAGTTTTAAAATCTCAGTTGGCGCATGGAGGAAAAGGCTACCTTGTAAATCGTACAGACATCAAAGCGTAGGATATTCATTGATAATTAATTTGGTTTTACCGTTGTTAACAATTTTTCAGTACTCGTTATATCGGGGATTTTCCTTTAACATTTTGAGTCTCTAACACCCGAGACTGCGAAGATTGATTTTGGTTAATTAAAGGTAATTGCAATTTGGGGCTTGATTAATGGTATAATTATTATATTCGCCATATCATGACTCGGAGCTTCGAAGATAAGTTTCTGGGAGATTTACATGCCGAGTTGTGAAACTGCGAGATCACGATAACATGACTTAATTAAAAGGGAAGATAATCTTGGATTAAGTAATTAATTAATCACGTTATAACTGCATCGTGACTTCACGAGTCGGGGTTTAGACGGTCAAACTTCCAAAAAGGACAACGCTGAGTGGCGAAATGCCGAGAGAATCCTTTACCATGGTTTAGCTTTTACCCTTAACCTTGACATGAGTTACTCAAATAAGGAACTCGTGTTCTTGGTTATCGGGGCTATGACAACAAATCTTTGGGTTTGGTGAACACCGAGGTGTGAAACCCTGACGACGTTTAAACATGAGTTAGGGAAAACTTTACCCTTGTTAATGTCTTGAGTGAAAAGTTAAAACGACTTCGCTATTTTGTGACTCGGGATGTGCGAACTGCATGCATTATAGTATCCAATCTACGAGATCCCAAAGTAGAATGATAGAGGAAACGTTTTTACGAAAGGTAGGGCTTGTTTCGAGAGTAGAATAATCATCGCTGCTCACGTGATCAAGCTTCAGAGATCATCGATATCTCAGAGGGAAAAATGAAAACCATTTTTTGATTTCAAGCATTAAGAATGAAACTTGTGAAGGGCTAGAAAAATAGGGGCGGCTCCAACACCTTCTTTGGCCAAGGAAAGTTCTCTGATACCAATTGTTAAGTACCTATACCAGATCTGCAAATATAATTCAATAATACCAAGAATAAACCACAAACCATTCACCATAACATGAATACAAAAAATAGAGAAAACCCTTGAGGTAGGGTAACACCATATATTAATCCTTATGGAAGGATAAAACTCCTCAAGCAATCCTTACTTGTAAAATCACAATATTCTTCACTATGTTTCATTACATTGCCTACACTTCTTTATATAGCTCTCCCTATCTCCTAGGAACCTTCTAAATAGCCTTCTCACATTTATTACATCCAACTACCATAGTGGTCCTTTATTAATATAATGGACCTAGTCCACCTTACATTGAATGACCACATTCCCATATATTAAATGACTTCCATTAATAACACATAACTACATTCCCATTGGGTACCTCCCTAGGTACCCCATATTACCTCGGTGAGATTTTGTTTTATATCTGTAGCAGTTGGAGGCCTAATTTGTCCAAACAAATTACATATTTGAGTTCCTCTCACAATTTCACCCAATTTCAAAAAAAAAAATCAGTTGAAACGGAGTCCGGGAAGTGAAGTTATGAGCATTTTAACTTCAGGAGTTTTTCAGGGTTTTTTCGGTAAACGCCGCGATTTTCTGCAGTAAGTTATTGTTCTATTTTTTTGGTTTTTTTTAATGGCCGTGGGACTGAGGAGTTCATAGGTTGCTCAGATGGATATTTCCTCTCAAACCCTCAAATAAATTTTTGAAGCATTCAAATCTCAATTGCATGACACATTCTGTGGCACATTGCATGACATATTGCATGACCTTGCAGATGGCCTCAATGATAGTTTTCGTAGTATTCAAGATTCATTGGATAGCATGTAGGAGATATTTATTATGGTGGACATCAGGGATGAATATACTCAAGAAATATATTCTTGGTATGATTTTGAGGCCGATTGTGATGATTGGTATATGGATAGTTGTCATTTCTGGGATGACAACCACTTCCATCTTTTATTCGATGATTCTACTCCACCTTTTGTAGAGAACATCAATGTGACACATCAATACCTATTTATGATTACCAGTGTCTAGCATGCACATTCTACAATGGTATTGTTCCTTCCAGATTCAACTTTGACCCTTTCCCACTATGTGGATGGATATTCTTATTTGGATCCACAATGATAGGTGTCAGTATTGGGAGCATCATTTTCAGTTGGTTATTGGGTGTCGATATCTTTAGTGTGGAGTTCACATGAACAATTGGACATGGGATCCTAGTTTACAATGGCGGTTGGACTACTTCAGCACGGTGGCTTCCATTTCTCAATGGGACCCTGGTTCTCTAGTCTACTTCAGCATTATGGTCCACACTTATCCATGGGACCCTGGTATATGGTTGTACATCAAGCGTTGAGGACAATGCTTTCATAAGGGGGATGGAATGTAAGGTAGCTAGAGAGGTAGTGGAGGGGCCCAGAGGGCCCATAGTGATAATAG
>SNQJ01S0097318.1:50851-72600 GCA_010110895.2 Picea sitchensis
AACAAGAGATGATCCCTTCCATAATATGATCCATTGTATGGTGTTGCCCTACCTCAAGGGTTTCTATAATAAAGTGTGGTTTCTTCTATCTTGTTTGTGGATCTATTGTGTATTCAATATTTGTGGTGATTATATTTTCAGATCTATTCAGGTTCTTAACAGATACCAATCTGTCACACACCCAACCCCCTAAGTATCCTTTTAAGGGATGTGGCATAAAATTTTCTCTTTACTACTACTCCCTTGAATTTCTCGACACAAGGACACCATCACCTTATGCTTGTTGAGAGTCTTCCAACTACTATAAGTTTGTCCAAAACTGAGTTCTAAATTGATATTTATGGCTTTCTGAAATTTTTGGGGCATCACTGGCCAAAGGCCACCCCCTCACAACATGGCACCCATCTGGCTCTACTTCATCCATACCAGTCAACGTAGCACTAACACGACCGAATTTGTCATCTAATATTGGTGATGTGTCCATCAGAGCACGAGGTCATAAGGAAATTATTTTCTCAATTCTTTTAGTCATGAGTTATATATGTAATTATGATTTTCTGTAATTACATATATAATAATAGAATTGTTGAAAGACCCACTAGACTTATACTTACTTTATTTCCTCAAATTTTTCAACTACCAAGCTTTCATGGATTCAAGCCTTCAACCCTCTATCATCTTCATACAATCCCTAAACCCCCTGAAGTTCTGAAGTCCGGAGGACTTTTCCCATCTAGAATCTAGGGTGGAGAGGTGTCCACCCTTGATTCTAACAGTTTAGGTTTTTTCACTCTTAACACATAGCCTATTCTCAACGATGGTCCCACACTTATTTCACGTCTAGTCTCACGTTGACACATGGGTTTTCTCTGACATGCCATATCACCATAGCATACAAGGACTCACTCAACCATAGGTTGACACTTGTCTAGCTCTTATATGCTTATTAAATTAATTAATCATTGTCATAATAAATTCCTTCTCTTTCTTTATTAATCATTTATTTAATCCCTATTAGGGATAATTAATCTTCATTAAAATTAATTAACCCCATAAATTCCAGTTTTACTTGGCCTACATTACACGTCCAGCTAAACCAAGGATTACTCCCCTTTTTCCTTGAAAATCCAACATTTCAAGATGGATTAGTGTTAATTATTATATTAAAGCTTCATCACGTTAACTCATAATCAAATCATATTACTAATTATTTTTAATTAATTATATTATAATATAATCACAATAAATTATATTATTATATAATAAAATATTTTAACTTGTACTTTAGGTCATTAATAGTAAGTACTATGTAAATCTCTAGACTTCAACATATTTACTCTCCATCCTCTTATGCACGTACCCAAAATTCATGAAAGTCAAGTTTCGAAGAGGGTCCCACTTATATTATATTGTAATGCAAATATAATTTAATTATATTAGATTACAATACAATGAATTACATTAAATGCTTATTATAATTAATTTCATCGGTTTAATTACATTAAATATAATACAATGTGATTAATTATATTTAATCTTCATCCAAACATTGGAACAAGGGAAGGTAGGTCCATACCTTCATCCATTAGCTCATGCATTCTATCACCCCACCCATCCCGTAGTCCCGAAGTCCGAAAATCCCAGAGTCCTGAAGTCTTGAAGTTCCAAAGGGGTCCACACTTATACATGTCACGCATGAAATAATAATTTTAGAAACGGAAATGGATTGGCCTCATCCACGTGCAAATATTATAATAAAATATTATTATTATATAATATATTATATTACACCCTTTTGGAAATTGTGCCTAGGTTTATTAAATCCCCAATATTATATTTAGTATTGGAATGAGAGAAAACTCTCTGGGTCAACTCCTTTGGCTCTTTAACACACTCCATTCTCAAACCTCCTGGAGCCCTGGAGTCCCAAAGTCCTGAAGGGGCCCCACTTGTATTATGTCGTGATGCAAATACAATTAATTATTTTGAACTATAACATAATAAATTACAATAAAGGTTTATTATAATCAATTACATTAATTTTATCACATTAAATATAATATAATACAATTTATTATATTTAATATTTATGCAGCTTTGGTACAGGGAAAGGTAGAGTTCGGGTCTTCGACGATTTTAACTTGTGAGTTCCATTACCCCAAACATCTGAGAGCCCTGAAGTCCCAAAGTCTCAAATACCATGAGATGGTTAAGGAATTTAGTCACGAGTTATTTTCTGGTGTACTTTGAAATTGGAATAGTATTAAATTATATTTCTTTTGGCCTCGGGCCTTTTATTCTCCAAGAACGTTAACCTCCATTTTCTAGAAGGATTATATATATAATTTAAATGGAATTATTTTCTCTTACAAGAAAAAAGGAAAAAAGAAATATAATTTCTAGTCTTTATAAAACAATTTAATGAAATACGGACCAAGGAAATTTATCCATTTTGGAATTAAATTCATATTTGATCTAATTTTCTTACCCAAAATTAAGTAAATTAGTCTTAAGGCAAAGAATTTACTCCACACTAAATTTTACATTTCTATCGAAAATTACAGCCCACCACAATTATGGGGATTCTTCCCAAATTTATAGGAAATTTAACACACGTGTAGCATAATTGTTATTAATACCAAAATGAAATTTAAAGGGCTTTTGTACTTCGAATTAAAGTAGCAAGTGTCATGTTTAATTCCAAAATTATGTTTCCTTACTACCTATTTATAATGACATTTGCATTTCTAAATATTTGGGTTGTTTCCCTAAATTCCAAACCCATATTTGATATATTCTAAGTTTTTTGTAATAAGGCTCGAGGAAAACTAAAATAGAACACTAATATTCATAAATAAATCTCTCTCTTTTTAGATGATTTATAGATATTTTTAACTGTTCATTCATCATTGCCAATGCATGCATTAAACTGGGCAACACAATCAACCACAACATTCACTCCTAGAAATCTTATTTAACACATAGATAATCAAGAGATAAGGAAGTAAATCAGATGAGATTCATCTAAAACATTCTCTTCCTTTTACCTAAATTTGTCAAGCCACTTTTGTTAGAAATTAAACTTACGTAACTCTAAATCGTAGTCTTTAATTTTCTCTGAACTTAACACTAAAGAGATTTAGCAAAATATACTTATCTAGAAACCAGATAATGTTGCAACCATTGAAATGGGTGCCCTTTTCCACCCAACCGTAGGCACAACAAATCCTGGAATGATTTACCAATGGCCACCCCCTAGCTAGATCATGATGCCCTGAGAGAGATTCTTCCTTTTGTTCAGCAACAGCCAGGGACATAAGTCACTCTCCTCCTCCCACAAGAATTATGGTAGATTAGTTTTCTATCCAGCAAGAAAGGGAGGTTGTTGTGATTTCACTCCATGTTTTTGTAGCTCCGTTTATCATCTTGATTAGAAAAACACTTCCCAACAATTCTTGTACCCAGAAACAAATTTGTTTCTCTGTTCTCTTCATAAATAGAGAGTTGCACATGCTCTCCCTCTTCAGAAATGGTCACCAGACCTATTCCTCTTACATCTTCTCCTCTGCCCAAAATTTTTCCTTCATTTTCTTTCCTTCCTCAACAAGATTTTGTGGGTCCATTTCTCCATTTCATGGGTCAAATCAAGAAGTTTCCAGATGGGTACTATTCCCATCTCCTCATTGAATCTTGAGGAAGAATTCCCAGCCACCAACTTGACTGGTAATTAAATTCTTTGGGTTAGAGGATTGTTCTGGGTCTAAACAATTTCAATCTAGTAGAGTACTTGATCCAGATTATTTTGAGAACAACATGAAGGCATAAATATAACCGAGATATAACAACGAAATACACAAAAACATAGAAGAGAACACATAAATATAGTGAAACCCAACTTCTATTACTGAATAAGATATAAAAGCATTTAGAACACAAACTAGAAAAATGGGGTAGCCTATCTCTAAAAAGAAAGAGATGTTGTCTACGCTTCATTCACAATAAGCTTTACAACACAATCCATTGCATGCTTAAAGGGCCTCCTTCACCTCAATTATATATGAGAGAGTGAGAGGAGAACATTTCCCATGATGCATGCGGGATAAATTGGACTAAGTTTATTAAATTCCATAGGCATGTAAAATATTAGGACTTCCTAGGCAGTCACCCATCCCAGTACTACTCTAGCCCGAGCGCGCTTAAAAGTGGAGTTCTAATGGGATTTGATGCATTAACACTATGTTGTAGGAATGTACATAAGACCATTACATGATGTATGTAATTAACAAATGAAGATGGAATTACATTTCATTCCCCATCAAAAGGGTGAATGTCATGGTTTATCAAAACCACACGCTCAAAATGGTGATTCAGTGAAGAAGGTGGATGCCCACCGAGATCCATCTAGATCATTCCTCCCCCCTTAGGAAGCAAAGGTCCCCATTGCGTCAAGTTCCCTTGGGAGATGAGGATACTTCTGCTAAATCTAAATCTTGGTGTGTTGCTTTCCTTGCTGAAGAATTTGTCCTGCTTAGCTTGTTGAAAATTGTCATGAACCTGTTGCTGGAGGGGTTGAATCCATTCAACCAATATAGCTTCATGATCTACCTGAGTGTGGGAGGACTCTAACGGTGAAGATGCATCATGAAGAGTATGAAGGGATCTATTATAATCTTTCTTGACTGGGCAGTGTGGAGGTACCCCCGTAGGTGCAACAAGAACATCTTGGTACTCTTCTACAATCTTGTCGATCTGCTTCTATTGGATAGAAAGGTCTTGGGATGAGGATGCAGTGGTTGCAGTGTGTTGGCCCTTGACCAAGTTTTGAGGAATACTTGGTCATATTTGACCATTTTTGGCACTTTGATGCCCTATTGAAGGAAGTGTGCAAGACGAAGAAGAGATCATGGGATCTCGGTCCACTTTGGGTCCTTTTTGGGTTTTTGGGATAATGTAAAGGGAAAGGGATATCGGCCCGTGGGTTTACCAACGTTTAGGCCCACTTTTGTAATGTATAAATAAGTAGCTAGGCGATGTAAGAATATAGATATTAATAGCGATAAGCTAAGTGATGGATTGGCATCTATGTGATTGACTTGCAGAGTTGAGTGCAAGTGTTGTAAGTGCTAAGTGCACAGATTGTAAGAAGGCTATGTGCTAGATCTACTCAGGGAAGGAGGATTTGGCGAGGTGCGCGCAGATCTCCTATCCTACATGGAGTGAGGTTTTGGTAGCTCTGTGTTGTAACCTGATTGGTTGAAGCTAATAAAGAAGAAAAGTTGGTGGACGTAGCCCCAGGGTGGGGGTGAACCATGAAAATCTATGTGTTATGCTTTGTGTTGTTACTTTCATGTATTTTCCCTCTCTTTCTAAGTGCTATGACATGTCTAGATATATCTACTTATGCTTTGTGCTTATTAGATGTGTATATATGCTAGATATGATGTGTATGAGGTTGCTAAGTGCTTGGTCTACCAGATCCGGTCTATTGTATGCTGCTAAGTGGTGAAATTATCTTAGATCTAAGTATATATTGTGTTGCTCTGTGTTATATGCAAAGTGAGATAAGGGTTAATTCTAGGTGAACTATTGATGCTAAGTGGTTTGTTAAGTGTAATCACATATATCTGTCTTATCTAAGGTTGCAGACACCTGATTCTTGCAACCACCCCTGCCTATACCTTGGGTGAGACTTCATCTATTTCCCAGGTGTTACCAAAAGGGTTGGTAGTTAGGGATTTGTTGGTGCGTTGTTGTAGTTTTGAACCCTGGGTCTTCCCCTGTGCCAACAAATGGTTCTGTTGCCGAGACGGGAATCTTTGTGAGGGAATTTCAAGGTGGTTCCCATCGAAGATAGAGATTCAAAATTGGATAGAGGATTAGGAGAGGGACTTCGTTGAAGCCCAGAAAAAGAACCCTAAGTTGAGTACTAAAGATTGGCTAGAAAGATACATCTTCACCAACATTCATGAGATCTTCTTTGGAGGAATCCATCAGGAGCTACATGAGTGGTTGGCTAGGTTAGCTGACACACAATTTGAGATTAGAACTATACCTCTTGTGGTTTGGATGCCAGCGTTGATATAGAAGGTCAAGAGAGTTGATAACATCGTATCTCGAGTCATAGATCATTGGTTTGATAGTACCATTGGAGGGTATATCACCGAATTTGTTGTTGACAGAGTAGAATCATACAACCAAGTTGACAGATATTTTTTCAAGGGACCTCGAGGGAAATTTTTTCATTTTCTAAAGTTAAGAATCAAGATGCTCTTACATGAAAACCACATATTAAATATATAGTAGACTGGATGGATCTAAAAAGGCTAATGTTCAGAAATTCAGACAGCAACAATGACACATAAGATGGGCATACGCACAGTGGAAGAGTATTTAGAGCGGTTCACCTTGAGAACCTATTTAAGAAAAACTATGGGGAAGAAGGTTTCTATAGCGGAGAAGAGGTAGATCTGAGAGACGAAGAGCACTCAGAATCCCCTAGGGTAGAGGAAGAAGCAGTTGAAGAACTTCGCCGAAACGAGCCAGAAACCTCAAGAACTGTGCAGACGACTGAAGTAAGTAATATCAATCCTCTTGTTGTCTTAGAAACGCTAAGTCATTAGAGTATTCTGAATCACCAGAGTCCGCAGAGTACTATTACTAGTAGTTCAACATCTACTCATACAGGAAACCTAGGCAACTTCATGGCAGATGAGATGAGGCTCCCTATCTTTAGAGGAGATGGGTCTGAAGATCCTGATCAACACTGGTTCCTATGTGAGGCCATATGGAACATTAAAAACATCACCGACTAAGTTGTTAAAAGAAACCATCTTAGCACTACACTGAGGGATCACGCGTTGAGTTGGTACTTGAAGCTTGTTCAAGGACTTGTGCATCCTAAGCCACTGAATGAGATAAATAACACACTAGTTGTAGAGTTTAAGAAACCTAATTTGGAGTCACAGTGTATTATTGAGCTAAAGGAGATCAAGCATAAGGTATCTGAACCTGTTTGGGAGTTCGACCAGAGATTCAAGACCCTAACAGGCCGACTGACCTTCAAGATCCCGGATGAGAAGAACAAAGAATGGTTCATAGCTGCTCTTTTACCACATATCAGATTTCCTTTGATGCAGCAAAATATTCCATCGCAGGCATAAGCTTTGGATATTTCCATGAAGCTTGAATCAGCCCCTATAGGAGAATCCATCTCAGAATGAGCCAGATCTTGAGCTAGCTGACTAGTTTATCTCTGTAGGTCGAGGACATGAAGAAGGACAAGGGGAAGGACAAAAGAGAAGATATCTAGTGTGTAAGATGTAGATCCAAAGGTCATGATAAAGAACAATGTCCTCTGTTTCATGAATATTTGGCCTGAGGAGTGCCGAGCCCCTTGAAGCAAGTTAATATTCCCTGGTGTGAAGTATGCAAAAACTGACATCACCCTGGTGAGTGCTACTATATGCAAAAGTATGTTCAGACACCCACAAACTTGTACTACACATTTTGTAAATAAGTAGGGCACGATGATAGAGATTGTAGAGCCTTTGACCTAATGCATGAAATATTAAGAGACATATACAAGATCCAAGGTGAAGTACATCAAGAAGGAAACAATGCATAGTATAACTCCCCGGGAAGACAAAATTTCAATCCTCACAGTGGAGTCAGAGGACGTGGACGAGGAGGAAGTATGGGATGAGGCCAAGGACAAATAATGTGTTATAACTGCGCACAACCAGGAAATCTAGCAAGGGACTATCAGAACCCTTGTACCACTTGTAGTTATTGCAACTCCTTTGAGCATGTCATTGAGGACTGCCTTGTACTTCTAGCGAAGCTTCAAGAAAGATGAGGACCTCAGCAGAACCCACAAGTACAACTGATATATGATGAACCTCATGGAGCAAACCCTAGATTCATTGTTATTACTCAAGGAGGCGTTGCTACAGGAGAGAATAGAATGACCCAGGAAAAGATCAAAGAAAACTCAGGTATCAGGAAATCTACAGAGAGGACTCAAGCTTTTGATGCGAAGAAAGAAAGGCAAATCTTTGAAGAGGCCATGAAAGAATTCAAAGAAGATAAAGGGTCTTCTTCAAAAACACAACTATAAATAATAGAATATGGAATGCCTCATGCATTTGATCAGTCTGCTTCACCTAGAGAGGGAAAAGAGGTAAGTAATCTTGTCAGTTTCTTATATATGTTTATAGAATTGCTTAAAGATGGGAAAGCTATACAAGAACTACAAATTCTGGTTAAATAGTATGAGCTAGGAAAGATAGACCCCTTATTGAATAGGGATGTACACCAGATTGTTAAGAAGAGAAGGACAAATAAAGAATTACACTTGAATGATCATATAGGAGAGTATGATATAGACTATGTGGTCCTTGACTTAGGGTCGGAGGTCAATTTCATGACCAAGCAAACCTGGGCACTAATGGGAAAACCCAAGCTAAACTATTCCCCTATAAAACTTCGCATGGCCAATCAACAAGTTGTTAGCCCATTTGGACAATTGGAACATGTCCCTGTGGACATTGATGGAGTTAGAACCATTGCAGATTTTGAGGTAATTGAAATTGTTGATGACAACTTCCCTTACCTTGCATTGTTAGGAATCGATTGGGCCTTCAATAATTCTACCACTGTCGATCTAAAGAAAAGGTGTATGACATTTGAAAGAGATGGACTTCGGGTCATTGCAACCTTAGATCCATATGAGGGTCCTCGATACATAGAGCCTATCAGAGAAGAAGACCACGTGTATGAATTGGAAAACATCTACAAACTAATAGCTAGACAACAGGATTATATCAATCCTACAGCCAATGGGAATCTAAGCAGGATAAGTGACAACACATGTTCATCAGATTGAGAAGAAGCACTGGAGAACTGGTAGAACCATATGTATGAAGTCTCTACCAGAAGATGTGCTAGACTAACCAAAGAGGTTCGCTAGATTGGCACAACAGTGAGTAACTTACCCACATTTGATGGGATGAACCCTTTAGAAAAATTCTTATCAGAGTTTGAGACAAGTGTATCAACACAACAGAGGCTATTGGAAATGGATGAGGCCATGAAAGCCACACCAGCAAGATGGTGGGGGACGCACAAAAGAAACATCACAGACTCGACATAATGTCAAACTTTGATGACAGCGTGGTTATCAGCACAAGCAGTAAGCTACAAAGTGAGGTACACAGGTCGAATTTTCACAAAGGACCATGTGCGAAGCTGCAAAGAGCCCTGGAGTAACATTCCTTGAGAACAATGGGTGCACCGATTCATTAACATGCTAGACACTATCCCTATCAACTAGTACCTTCAAGCGGAGCTGCACCTCGTCACTGTAGATTGGGAAGGTATGATTTAGAATTTTTTAACCACCTTTTTCTTTGAAAGTGAACTTCCTTCAGTATACCAAGCATTACATATTGTCAGACAAAGGGTATTTGAAGAGGCATCTAGCCTCCCTATGGAACAAGAAGAGGAAAAATGGATTGCGCCATTCCAGAAATTGCAAGGATGTTACAACATCAATGCCGACGATGATGATGATCCCAAGAAGGTAAACATCACTGAGACAGAAGGCCACAGAGATGTGGAAAGACTAGGAGTTGAGGTACCATTTATTGGTTAGCCAATCAAGATAAAAAAGGTCAACATTGGAACATAGGAGACATCGAAGCTTGCCAATGTTGGAGATTATTGGGATACTGCTACCATTGACAAGATTACAGAGTTTTTGCACGAATATCAGGACTTGTTTTTTACCAAGTTCACTGATATGAAGGGAATCAAAGGGCCTATGGGTGAGATGAGAATACCTTTGAAACCAAATGCGAAGCCAGTCAAGCAAAGACCCTATAGGTTGAACCTGAAATACAAGGAAAAAGTAAAGATTGAGCTCGATAGAATGTTGGAAGCAGGGATTATTGAACCTATCAAAGAGTTGGAGTGGATCAGCCCTATGGTAGTACAAGACAAGAAGACAAGAGAAATCAGGATATGTGTGGACCTCAGGAAGTTGAATGATTCCTATCTACATGACCCCTTCCCTACACCATTCACTGATGAAGTATTAGACAATGTGGGAGGCCAAAAGGTATATTCTTTTACATATGGATTTTTGGGATACCATAAGATCTGGATTTCCAAGGAGGACCACCACAAGACCATGTTTTCTACCGAATGGGGATCTTACCAATATATAGTAATGTCATTTGAGCTGAAGAACGCCCCAACCATCTTTTTCAGGGTGGTGGTCGAAGTGTTCAAAGAATTTTCGCATAAATTTTTAGAAGCATATTTTGATGGCTGGGATCTAAGAGTACCTACAGTACTATGGGCCTATAGAACCACTTGCAATAAATTAACAATGCAGACCCCTTTCAAGTTGGTTTATGGTCTTGAAGTTGTTGTCCTAATGGAATATTTGGTACCAATCTTAAGGATTGTTGCGTTCATAGACATGGATGACACTGGCATTGTTCACGAAAGGCTTGCACAGTTGGTTGAACTAGAAGAAGATAGATTCATTGTCGGGTTCCATCAGCAAGTTCAGAAGGAGAGAGAGAAGGCCTATCATGATAGGCACATCAAGAAGAAGGCATTCAAGCAAGTTGACTTAGTGTTGATGTATGATAGTAAGTTTATAAAACGTCCTGGGAAGTTCAGAATGCATTGGCTTGGACCATATGAGATCGCCTATATCACAGAAGGAGGAGCTACACAACTGAAGATGTTGAATGGAGAATGGAAAGAAGGATTGGTGAATGGGAGTTGGTTGAAGTTGTACTATGCCAACCATCTACCTCACAGCTCTAAGTAAAGACATGAGGAAAAGGGTCCAGGTACCAGGTGCATTTGAAACTGGGTACCAGGCATAGAAAATACAGTCTACACAAGGAGGGAGTAGAGGCATAAAGCAGAAAGCAAAGGCTACACTGCGCAATCCATTTTGAAGAAAAAATGATGAACCAGATCCGAAGTGCCTCGGGACGAGTCACAAGTGAGTGTTGGGGGCCTGTTGGCCCTTGGTTATGGAAGGAATTGATTTACAAGGAAGAAAAGGTAAAAAGTGAACTTCGCGGGAGACACGATAACTATCACTGGGTTGAAGTGAGAAAAAGAGAATAAAAGATGGATCGAAGTTCAGAAAAGAAAGCCATTGGATGAGAAGATTGAGGATGACAGATCAGTAAGGAAGATGGATCGAGGATGACTCAGAAAGTGGAAAAATCCACTATTGGATGCTTTGGAGCACCGCGCGAGAAGGAAGGAAAGGCACATCGGATCTGGTTCCTCTGTTTTTCTTCGACCCCCCAGAGTAACAATGACACTATGGGGTTGAGATTCTTATAGGGCCTCCTTCACCTCAATTATATATGAGAGAGTGAGAGGAGAACAATTCCCATGATGCATGTGGGATAAATTGGACTAAGATTATAAAATTCCATAGGCATGTAAAATACTAGGACTTCCCGAGCGATCACCCATCCCAGTACTAATCTAGCCCAAGCGCGCTTAACTATGGAGTTCTAATGGGATTCGATGCATTAACTCTATGTTGTATGAATATACATAAGACCATTACATGATGTATGTAATTAAAAAATGAAGATGACATTACATTCCATTCCCCATCAAAAGGGTGAATGCCATGGTTTATCAAAACCACAGGCTCAAAATGGGGATTCAATGAAAAAGGTGGATGGCCACCGATATCCATCTGGATCAATACTGGTATGGTAGGCGTCATTTCAATCATTTCATGATCTACCTTGGAAACCCCTTCAACTCTTATGCAACAACTTCCATTTTTTTTAGTAACATAAATATATACATTACCTTATATAACAAACGGATCATCAATTCCAACATCCACACATAACTAGTCTTCCCATAGTATTTTAGAAGGCTATAGTTATATTTACAAGCTGGGGGAAACAAGGGTATTCAATTTTCCAACGAGCGTCCATAGCCCTGAGGTGTTTATTTGTACTTCCCACACTTTACAGTGCTTTGAACTTCCTTATATTTACTAATTTCACCCTTTATATTTTATTTGTAAAGAATTACATATGCAATTGGGTGAAGGAAGTAGGTTGGTATAGGCGATAAATTTATTTAAAGGAATAGTGTTGACGAGCCAAAATGACTCGTTCTATCAATTAAGGAAAAACGCTCGATGACGGGTCCCAATTAGACCAACTCTCATTTGGGATAGTGCTTCTGGCCAGATTTTGGCTTGGTTACCGACTAACTAAATAGAATATTGATAAAATGTTAACTAAAAAACTAACTAAAATATGAATCTAAGAACCAAAGGTTCTCAGATGAATTAAAAATAATGAGGAAAGGGAAAAACCACAACTAACTGACCTTAAACTAAGAGACAGGACCAGTAATCTAAGATGCAATTTTAAACTATTGTTATTTAATCTAACCTATCTTGATCATGAAAAAAATAACAGAATAAATGAATAAAATGAAATATGTGTATTACTTGATTAGAATAAATTCATGACACAAGTTATATGGATATTTGATAGCATAATATATTAGAACCAAAGAATTGAGAAAATTAACACGATTACACTATTGTTGTACTCATCCTAAGAAATCATGATAGTCGTAAAATGAAAATATTAATTTTGAAGTAATTCATCAACTAACACTCACAGGCTACAAACAGAGAAATGAATAAACCAAATAATCTCATTTACACATATCAATACCATAATCTTCAGATTTAGAATGTCTCTTGGATTCAAAAATAACTTTCAGTAACAATGTTGTCCCACTAGCTTCAAAGACCAAAATCATTTTTAAATGGGCATCACTCTCTTTATATAGTGAGGGGCCTCATTTCCAATCATTTTTCATGGTAATTATAGATATTTGAGCCATTTCACAAAAAAGGACTCTTCATTTTCCAGCAAAGATTACAATATCAAAAGAAAATAACATCTAGATAGAAATAAAAATTTAACAATCATGAGGTGGTTTGCTCTTGTTGTTGGTATTGGTTTTCCTTCCAAGTGGATTAGTCATTAAAAATTCTCTTAATCTTGCTTGATTGCAATCTCTCTAAGATTGATTCTCCGTTACAGAATTTTGCGGCCACTTCTTGACGTAACCACTCAATCGTGGCATTTACAAAGGACTGAATCTTCTGGGTAAGCCGTGTAAGAAACAACAGATTTTATTCAATTTATTTTTCATCAAACGACATCAATTCCTGAATGCTTGTATGACTGGCCTTCTTTTAATCTTCCACCTCAACCACCCTAGTGCTGACAGAAGTCGTTTCATCTATAGATTGCAGTGGTTGTAACCCTACCTATGATATGAGATCATTACCATTTTTCCACAGTTGTGCACATGTGTTAGCAACCACCCCTTGGGTGGAATGGACAGTCCTGAAGAGAGTTTTTCTAGTGTCAAACAACATTTGGTACCTGATTCTTTCTCTTTTTGAATCAACTGGTAGGGAGGTAGGTATAGGTCGTAGACTGTCTTGCCAATTTACCATTTCCTCAAAAGCCTCACTAGCTTCCTAATACCTTCCTTGAGTCTAAATCATAGTATTCTAAAGATTTAATTGTTCTTTCCGCTCCATTCATATGTCGAACAATATACCAAGGAGATCGTTCTATACCTTATCTATATCTTTGCTGACAACTAGTGCTTGATCTTTGATGAACTTCATGGTTCCTGTCGAGGTGCTAGTCTTTTATAAAGCAGAAATAAGTTTATGTTTTTCTACTTCCATCTCCTTCATGTGGGTGTCCCATAGGATTTTAATCCTCTTTTCAAACTCTTCATTCAAGTGATATCTTTGCTCCTGTAGGGAACCATTTATCTTAGTTGAGTTCAGAATTTCAGCTGCGCTAACAGCTTCTTGGACATCTATGTTGAATTGGTACTTTGCATATTTGATCTCTATTTCTAGCTCTATTACTCGAGTCCTGGCAATTTTCAGGGAATTAGTTATCACCATAACAAAGGAGGCATTTAATCCCATGAAGGCGTTGAGTGCTAAAGCCGCTTGAACTATATTCTTCTTAGGACTAGGGATGACCTTCCATTCCAAACTCCTTCCTTCATGGGACCTTGATTTGAAGTCCTCTCCTCTTTTTCTTTTCAAAGATCTCTTCTCGAAACTTCTAGTTTTGTTGTCGAAATAGTAGTCTCCAATGGAGACTACAGATCCTTCAAAATTAAGAGCCTCAGAAGAAAGGGAGGAATCCTTTGGTATGGAAATTATGGGGGTATAATCTGGAGGAGGTATATTCACGATGCCTAGGGTGGGCGTCGAGGGAGTACCTAGGACCTAGTTTAGATTCTATTTCAAAAGATCATCATCTTTCCTCTTTGCTTCATCTTCTTCGACCAATTGCTTCGCCTCTACCTCTTCAGCCAGTTTCCTAGCTTGTTTTTCTTCAACTAGCCTCTTGGCTTCCTCATCCTCCACCAACCTTTTATCCTCTTCTTCTTTCTTCTTCTGCAGAGCAGTTTGATGTGTCATGTGTTCACGTTCTATTCTAATCTTTTCATCAACTTGTCTTCTTTGAAAATCTTGCTCCATCTGGATCCTTTTCTGCTCGAGATGTTCTTCATTTTTGGTCTTCTCCTATTCTTTGGAATTTTCGGTATCTCTCTTATGCTGAAACAATTTTGGGAATTGGGCCAAATTTGATATCTTGAATTCTTCTTTTTCGAGATCAAGTTCTCACTTTGCAGCATCATGGGGTAGATGGTACAAGACCTTATCATACGGGAGCACTCCTTTAAACTTATCCTCCTCAAAATACACTATGTGAATATTTGGATGAGTGAGTCCGACAGAACTAACATGACTGATAGCCAATGCATGGGGATCATTACCTTTAGGCTCACCTAAGCACATGATTAACTCCTATAAGGTCTCAGCTTCTTTCCTTACGTGTTGACGTTGGATATGGAAAAACTTCCAATGTGGAGAGGGAAGACTAGCCACGGTCTTTTACTTCTAGTTTGCAATAGTGTGGTGACTCCAGACCCCATTGTTTAGTACGTTATCTCCCTCATAAGTAATCAGTTTGGGACAAAATAAGGCAAGATATGTGGGGCCCCGATGGTCCCATAAACCTTGATGAATGAATAATACTTGTAGAAAAAACAATCGACCACCCCTTTCATCCCATTTCTATCCTCAAAAGATATCTTGTGTCTTAGGAAGTCAAAAAGGGCTGAATGCAGAGGGGCGAGGAATAAATTTCAAATCTCATAAAAATGTTGTTTGAAATTTATGCTCCATAATTGGGAGCAATGGAAATGAACGAGGGGCTGACTTCGGTTCCAATTCCATCCCAATTCAGGAAATTGAACTGATGAACAAATGGCGTCTATCAAATACGTATACATATAAAAACATGGATTCTTTGTACTTGGTGTTAGTGATAAAAAAATGATTTGCTTATTATTTTGATATCACATGATAAATCATTATAAGGTAGAAGATTTAATTATAAATCTTAAAAGATTTGAGACAGGCATTTAAATATATTATTCAAATGAATAAATCAATTTCTGTCTAGAAAAAAACCAAAAATAAATTTTGTCTTTCGGTGGCTATATGGTTTTTTCACAGTGTAATGAGCCGTCGAAATATTTCCTTTTCGGTATCCAAAAGAGTGGACACAAAGTAAGAGATCCGTCGAATGTGCAAAATATTCCATAAACGTCTTCTTTCTGCGTAGATCGTGATTTCTTGATTCCAGGATGCGTGGGAATGATCATAAATAAAGGGTAATAATTAGGAGAATACATATCAGCTTCCTAATCAGGTTTTGAAGAGATGTGGTAAGGGAATGAAGACAAATGGCATGTTTATTCTTGATAGAAATCACCCAGCCATCAAAGACAGATTTCAAAATCTGTTATTTTCATTAGCAAGTTGCCAAATAATTCTCCAGGTTGTCAAATTCGACTTATGATGATAAGATTGAATTATTTATACTAAAAGATCAAATTGATTATGTTTATTTTTGGTATTTCAAATCCATTAAATTAGGATCTTGAAACCTTGATGTAAAGGCTATAAAAGCCTAAGAATTCTAAGGTGCCAGGGTGGGAGGGAAAAATAGTCTAAGGACTGTGGTTATATTCTTGAAGACTTGTACTTTTTTTTCCTTGGAGATGTCCATGAATACATCTTGATATCGAGCTTCTTTCACTTTGTTTGTTCAGTTTTCATTTCCTTTATTTCCAAGTTTATATATATTCAATGATAGAAGGCTATCATCCCATCTCTTCATTGGTTTATTAAACTTTTATACATTGCTTCTAAGGTTTGTCTCAATTCCAGATAGTTGTCATCCTATCAGTGCATTCATAAGCTAAAGCTGTAAGTATTTTCTTGTTATGTCTAGCCATATATTATATGCAATATTATATATGTTTCTACTGGTATGAAGAGTATCTTACCTATCATCACTGGCCATTCACACATGCTATTGTATAGGTATTTTTGTTAGCATAATGAGTCTTCTCCACATTTCCACAAATTGATTTAAACCTATTGAGAAACATAGTTGAAAGCCTTGGTCTTTCAAGTGATTTATATATTTCTAAATGGATAAGAGTTTATAATTTCATTGGATTTGATCCTTCTTTCCTCCACATTATTGATTTATTTAAGTTACCAAGCTTACACCCTTTATAGTCAGGGAGTGATTTCTTGGAGTGATAACAAAATGGCGTTGTTGCCGGGGAATGAAAGTGAAAGAAAACTTTCCCTGGGAGAATGACAAAGATCTGATTCTTGATGGCAGACAAGAGACAGACATAAAACTTGACTGTAATCATATGCCTGACAAATCCACACTAAAGACTTCACTGTGGAGAATCCAACTGATAGAAGATGAAGAGGCTGAATTCAAAATCCAAGTACCAGTTCATCAGTTTACTTTATGAACTATTGTTATTCTTTATCATCTCCTTTATACTTTTCCCTTCACATGTTCAAAGAATTGTCCTTTGTTTTGTATATTCTAAAGATTATCAACCATCTTTTCTACATCCATCTTTAGAAAAAGATTTATAGCCTGCTTGCATTGAAGATCTTGAATCAGTCTTTTTGCCTCAGCTCATTTATAAAGATGACCACTATATTTCAATTTCTTCTGAATTTGATCAGCCATGTAACCTTGAAGAAATCAAAACTAATTTAAAACCTATACAAAGCTCGGCACTTGTTTCCATAACTTCTGAATCTTGTCAACGACTTACTATCCCTCATCTTACATATTTTCAAATTAAAATTAGGATGATCATGTTTAAACCTCTCAGGCTACCTTACCTTCTCCATCCTTATCTTCTTGACTGTTATGAATATCTCCCTTGGTTTTCTGGAGAATATCAAGCTTCAGTTGAGAAATACTTGGAATCCTTTGGGGATTTTGTTGATCGTTTTCAGATTGTTCATGAAGATGTGATCCTAAGATTTTTATCTAAATCATTGATCAGAGATGCTTCCATATGGTTCAAGAATATAAGAGCTAACTCCATTGGCTCTTGGATCGAATTCTCGGATGTTTTTATGAAACGTTGGGGTGTACACAAAACACTAGACTCATATCTTGTTGATTTGTATGTTTTAAAAAGAGAATAGAATGAAACTTTGTCTGTTTTCAATCGAAGATTTTATAGCATCTACCATGGTATGCCTTTGGAGATCAGGCCTACAGAAACAACTGCCATGATACAGTATGTTATGGGATTGCATTCAAAACTTGACCTTCTTTTGCTAGAAAGGAAATTTTCATCATTAAGTATTCTATTTGAAGATGCTTTAGAGGTGGAAGAGAACATTTGCGCTTCAAGGAGAATCCCAGAGCAGGTTGATGTTGAAAACCATTATCTACTTGAGCTAGAAGAATGTCAGTATATTTTAGACTTCAAGCAAGAAGATAATTACTATGAGGCGGTTTTAGAGCAACAACAAGCAACTAAAATTATCTCAGATTGTGAATCGGATTCCTAACATTGGAAGAGCATTCCAGAGATAGGTATTCATGTAAGATTTATGATCAGTTTACAAAACCAGTTGAACCTATGATAACTAATGATTGTATAGACAATTACATGTTTACAGATGATCATGATCTTTGTTATCCAAACACTGCTAAATCATCATCTTCTAAGTACTGTCTTGAAAAAGAATTCATAGTTTTTTATGATTATAAGATGATCACAAAAGAACAAGAAGCTAATCAATCTTCTAGCAGAGAACCCGTTATATGGGTATAATTTTTTCCTGAAGATCAACAGATGTATGATCTCATTTTCAAAGATCCAATAACAACCTTCATAGAATCATACATTTTAGAAGATTTGAAAGCTTCAGATTTCTTTGGCTTGCACATGTTTCCTGTTGAGTTTGGTTGTGTGAATGACTCTTATTCACTATTGTTGCATTTCAAACATCAATTGTTGATAAGTGAGAATGATGAGATCATTACAGTATTGAAATTGCTTGGTTGGCTGCTATGGAAATCTTCCTTTACCTAACCAAATTGAAGAGATGGTTAGGGTAGAGTAGGGTAGGAAATAAGCTTGCTTCCCAAGCATTTCTTTTCTTCCATTTTTTCAGCAGATGCAACAATTACCTTGTGTGAATAAAGGTAGTATTGAAGATGTATAGAGATCTTTACACAGGTCATGAAAGATTTTCATAAAGAGGTGAATGGATGACTCTATGCCCAATGGAATGTTGATTCGATGCCCAAGGAAATGCTCACTCCATGCCCAATGGAATGTTGAATCCGTGCCCAATGAAATGCTCACTCCATGCCTAATGGAATGATGACTCCATGCCCAATGGAACACTAGAGACTAAGTTATGGATTTTATTTTTTCAGGAAAGGCATTAGATCTGTGGTTCTTGGAAACCTCACAGGGAGGTATCCATCCCAGTTGGAGCCAGATGTTAGCGATCAAAAATAATTTTCTTATTATTTTGAGATCACATGATAAATCATTATAAGGTAGATGATTTATTTATAAATCTTAAAATCTTTGAGATAGGCGTTTAAATATATTATGCAAATGAATAAATCAATTCCTATCTCGAAAAAAACCAAAAATAAATTTTGTCTTTCAGTGGCTAAATGGATTTTTCACAGTCTAATGAGTCGCTGAGAGCCTTCCTTTTCGATGGCCAAAAGAGTGTATACAGAGTAAAAGAGTCGTCGAATGTACATAAGAGTCCAGAAACGTCTTCTTTCTGCCCAGATCATGATTTCTTGATTCCAGGATGCATGGGAATGATCATAAATAAAGGGTAATAATTAGGATAATACATATCAGCTTCCTAATCAAGTTTTGAAGACATGAGGTAAGGGAATAACACCAAATGGCATGATTACTCTTGATAGAAATCGCCCAACCATCAAAGACAGATTTATGAATCTGTGATTTTCATCTCAAATTAGACCTAAAGTTAATTTTATCTTTTGGCGGCTAAATGTGAAATTTTAGTGTAATGAGCCGCCAAAAAGATCTGACTTTCGGCAGCTAAAAGGCAAAATACACGACTAGTAAGCCACCAAAAGCTTTGAAGAGTCCAAATCAGTCTTCTTTCTGCCCAGATCGTGTTTTTCCATTTCTAGAATCTGTGGGAATGATCTCAAATTAAAGATAATAATTATCATAATCTAGATCATCCTCCTCATCAAGTTTTGAAGGAATATGGTAAGGAAATGAAGCCAAATGGCATGTTTATTCTTGACAGAAATCACCCAGCCATCCAAGAGAGATTTTGAAATCTGTGATTTTCACCAGCAAGCTGCCAAATAATTCTCCAGGTTGTCAAATTTGACTTATGATGATAAGATTGGATCATTTATGCTAAAAGATCAAATTGATTACGTTTATTTTTGGTATTTCAGATCCATTAAATTAGGATCTTCAAACCTTGATGTAAAGGCTATAAAATCCTAAGAATTCTAAGGTGCCAAGGTGGGGGGGGGTGGGGGGAATAGTCTGAGGACTGTGGTTCTATTCTTGAAGACTTGTACTTTTTATTCTATGGAGATGTCCATGAATACATCTTGACATCGAGCTTCTTTCACTTTGTTTGTTCAGTTTTCATTTCATTTCTTTCTAAGTTTATATATATTCAATGACAGAATGTTGTCATCCCATATCTTCATTGGTATATTAAAATTTTATACATTACTTCTAAGGTTTGTCTTAATTCTAGATAGTTGTCATCCTATCAGTGCATTCATAAGCTAAAGTTGCAAGTATTTTCCTCTTATGTGTAAAACCTTGTTTCCCCTAGTTCGTAAAAATAACTATATTGGCCAAGAACTATGGCAAACTCCAAGATGTAAATGTGTGATTTGACGGACCCTGTATAAAGGGTCGATGAATGTAAATGATGTGCGAATATATGTTGCATGATTGTTGGGAGGGGGATGTGATGAAAAAGAGACCAGGATGGTTGATGAAAGGTGGTGGAAGGCACCTGGAATGGTGGCGTTAACTTCCACCAAACCAATATCATATTGGTATTTACTGGCTCAAAGACCAAAGATGCTCTCTGGCCCTGGAATAAATTACTTGCCAGGATGGTAGGTGGGGAGGCTCGTCAATATTTAATGAGGGGATGGGGGTGAACCGCCCATCTGTAGAAGCCCTCAAACCTGACCACTGCGGGGGAATTCACACCACACGTGACCTTGTAGGACAAAGCAAGAAAGAAAGTGTGGAGAGAGGAGGGAGCGCACAATAGGAATCGTAGAAGGAGAACCAGAAAATCTCTGGAAAATACAATGAGTCTTGAGCAGAGGAGAAAGAGAGTAACCTTCGCCTTTGAATTTCGATGAGCGGGAAGTAGGAGACTGAGTCTCAAAGCCTCGTGGTCTAGCTCGGGGGTGTCTAGTGGTAAATCCATTAGGAATCGCTGAGCCTACGGTTGGGTGGAAACGAGCACGCCTCTTAGCAGTCATGCCATACTTGGTGTTCTTTCTGATAAGTGTTTACATCTTGCATCTTGAATTAAATATAATGGATGCATGCTCATGTTTGTACACTTATAAATGATTGATTTATGTATAGAAGTGTTTTCCTGGAGTTTTGATCAACAACAATGAATGCGTAATTATACTTATATGACTATAATCAGTTTATGTATAGAATGTATAAGTTCATATTCAAGATTGTTCCCTAGAGAGTTGTCCCATGTACATGACCCATGATATGCCTTGGTTTGTTTTCCCGAAGGCACCTCCTTCTAGGAAGCTCCATCATATTCTAGAGCCAGAGTGAGTTTCTGGAAGGGACTACCATTTTTAAGTAAATATTTAAGCTTACCTCACCCCTGTCACAAAGTTCATAGCTCAATAATATAAGAAGACCCTTCAGTTAGGTCACCCAACTCGGTGATAATTACCCAATAATCCATTGAAGGATTTTATGGCCTAAGTTTGGAAATCTTGCACCAGAAAGAATGGTTCCCTCAGATGTTGGTGTTTCGGTGTTTTGAAAACTGGGAAACCCAAGGGTAAGTTTCCTTGTACTCGCCAGACGTGAAATCCTGATGTGAGAAACCCCAAAATGATAGAGTGTGAGTAGATTTTAATGTTTCAGCGTTTTGACATCCGGGACTCCTAAGGGTCAGTTTCCTTGTCTTCCCATATCACAAAATCCCGACTTGCGAAACCCCGAAACAAACTTAGCATTAT
>SNQJ01S0097318.1:75588-95180 GCA_010110895.2 Picea sitchensis
GAAATTTACTTCCAACTTTTGGAAATCACTGATGGTTGGTTTGGAGACCAAGTTACTATTTAGCATAGCCTATCACCCTCAAAACGATGGATAGACAGAAAGGGTGAACCAAATATTAGAAGACATGCTCAGGATGCATGTAATGCATCAACCCAACAAGTGGCAATATTTCCTGCCACTGGTGGAATTCGCTTACAACAATGGTTACCAGGAATCCCTGAAGACGATCCCTTTCAAAGCTCTCTATGGTAGGCCGTGCAATACTCCAGTTAGTTGGAGTAATCCCATAAGCAGAGTTACTTCTGGACCTGACATGTTGAAGGAAATGGAACAACAAGTGATTTAGATAAAACCAAATCTAAAGGTCGCTCAGAACAGACAGAAAAGTTACGTCGACCAAAAGAGAACTCCAAGAGAATTCGAGGAGAGAGACCACGTATACCTCAGAGTTAGGCCCAGGAAGAGTTCCCTAAAGATGGGAGCATGTGCCAAGTTGGCACCTCAATATTGTGGACCCTTTGAAGTTCTATATAGAGTGGGACCTGTAGCCTATAGGCTAGCACTTCCTCCCACAGTAAAAGCATATAATGTTTTCCATGTTGCATTATTGAAGAAATATGTACATGATTCTAATCATATAATTGACTGGTCTGTGATCTAGGTGGAACTGGAGGGAGAATTCCTACCAGAACCTCAATGCATATTGAACATAAAGGAAACCCCACTCAGGAACCGAACCATTGCACAGGTCAAGGTGTAGTGGAAACATTTTGGCCCAAATGAGGCTACATGGGAAATGGAAGATGCCATGAAACAGGCATATCTGATTTTGCTTACTTATGTACTTCAATGTTCTATTGATAGATAGAAAATTGAGGACGATGTTACTTTAAGGCGGAGGGAATTGTAACACCCTGTTTCCCCCAATTTGTAAAAATAACTATATTGGCCAAGAACTATGGCAAACTCCAAGATGTAAATATGTGATTTGACAGAACCTGTATAAACAGTTGATGAATGTAAATGATGTGTGAATATATGTTGCATGACTACTGGGAGGGGGATGTGCTAAAAAAGAGACCATGATGGCTAATGAAAGGTGGTGGAAGGCACCTAGAATGGTGGCATTAACTTCCACCGAACCAATACCGTATTGGTCTTTACTAGCTCAAAGACCAAAGTTGCTCTCTGGCCTTGGAATGAATTACCCGCCAGGATGGTAGGTGGGGAGACTCCTCATGAGTTAATGAGGGGATGGTGGTGAAACACCCATCCATAGAAGCCCTCAGACCTGACCAATGTGGGGGAATTCACACCACACGTGACCTTTCAGGACAAAGAAATAAAGGAAGTGTGGAGAGAGGAGGGAGTGCACAACAGGAATCGCAGAAGGAGAACTAGAAAAACTTCAGAAAATACAATGAGTCTTGAGCAGAGGAGAAGGAGAGTAACCTTCACCTTTGACTTCCAACGAGCAGGAAGTAGGAGACTGAGTCTCAAAGCCTCGTGGTCTAGCTCGGGGGTGGCTAGTGGTAAATCCGTTGGGAATCACTGAGCCTATGGTTGGGTGGAAATGAGCACCCCTCTCAGCAGTCGTGACATACTTGGTGTTCTTTCTGATAAGTGTTTACATCTCACATCTTGAATTAAATATAATGGATGCATGCTCATGTTTGTACACTTATAAATGATTAATTTATGTATAGAAGCGTTTTCCTGGTGTTTCGATCAACAACAATGAATGCATACTTATACTTATATGACAATAATCGATTTGCGTATAGAATGTATAAGTTCATATCCGAGCTCGTTCCCTAGAGAGTTGTCCCATGTACACGACCCATGATATGCCCTGGTTTGTTTTCCCAAAGGCACCTCCTTCTGGGAAGCTCCATCATATTCTAGAGTCGGAGTGAGTTTCTGGAAGGGACTACCGTTTTTAAGTAAATATTTAAGCTTACCTCACCCCTGTCACAGAGTTCATAGCTCGATAATCTAAGAAGACCCTTCATTCAGGTCACCCAGCCTAGTGATAATTACCCAAGAATCTGTTGAAGGATTTTATGGTCTAAGTTTGGAAACCTTGCACTAGAAAAAATGGTTCCCTCAGATGTTGGTGTTTCAGTGTGTCGGTAACCGGGAAACCCAAGGGTAAGTTTCCTTGTACTTTCCAGACACAAAATCTCGATATGTGGAACCCCGAAATATTCTAGCATGGATAAGTTTTGGTGTTTCAGTGTTTCGGCAATCGGGAAACCCAAGGGTAAGTTTCCTTGTACTCGCGAGACATGAAATCCCGATATGTGGAACCCTGAAATAGTCTAGCGTGGATATGTTTTAGTGTTTTGGTGTTTCGACAACTGGTAAACCCAAGGGTAATTTTCCTTGTACTTGCCAAATGTGAAATCCCGATGTGAGAAACCCCAAAATGATAGAGCGTGAATAGATTTTAATGTTTTGGTGTTTCGGCACCTGGGACTCCCAAGGGTCAGTTTCCTTGTCTTCGCATATCATGAAATCCCGACTTGTGAAACCCCGAAACGAACTTAGCATTAGATATATATATCGTTGTTTCAGAGTTTTGGCTACCGGGAAACCTAAGTATGAGACCTCCTGTCTTCGCATATCGCAAAATCCTGACTTGGGAAACCATGAAATTAGCTTAGTAGATATATGGGTTTTAGTGTTGCGGCACCTGGGAAACTGAAGGGTATGAACCCTCATCTTCATACATCACAAAATACCGGTACACGAAGTCCCAGTAGGTGAAATCCCGAACCGACTTGGTGTGAATAGGATTTTGGCTTTTGGCATTGAAGAGTCGAAGAACTTGAATCCCTTGCATTTCGAAATCCCATTTTCCAAAGTCCCGAAATGCGAAAGGCGCCTCTTGGCTTAGCTCGGGGTCACAACCGATGGACACATGGGAGTAAATCCTACGCTTGGTGCGTGAGTTGTACACAATGAATCTTCAACGAAAGAAATAGTGAATTGGTGTGGTGAAGGTCCCGAATGGAATACCTAGCCTACGCTAGAACCTCGTAGGAACGCAAGAACTCTGTCCCTCGAAGAAGAGGAGAAAAAGCTGAAAAATATTAGTTCCCATAGTGGGTGTGTTACATTATGTCTAGCCATATATTATATGCAATCTTATATATGTTTTTGTTGGTATGAAGAGTATATTACCTATCATCACTAGCCATTCACATATGCTATTGTATAGGTATTTCTGTTAGCATAATGAGTCTTCTCCACATTTCCACAAATTGATTTAAACCTACTAAGCAACATAGTTGAAAGCCTTGGTCTTTTGAGTGATTTATATATTTCTAAATGGATAAGATTTTATAATCTCATCCAATTTGATCCTTATTTCCTCCACATTATTGATTTATTTAAGTTACCAAGCTTACACCCTTTACAGTCAGGGAGTGATTTCTTGGAGTGATAACACCTGGGATATTTTTAACATGTAGGAAAATGTTAAAGGAAAAAATATCTTCTCAGTTAAATATTTTTCATGTCTTAATGACGGTGTGCACTAATGTAAGCCAATCAATTTGGAAGTGTGTACTCTTCTCTTCTCCATATAATCGACAAAGCATGGCCACCCATAGCATGCAAGGGGTTTTAATCCTATGGGTGGGGACCAATTTATGTCCTTTCTTAAGAGTCTCATCATCATCCACCCATTAGTGTTTCATCTATTTTTTTGGCCCTTTGCTTACCTAGGCGAACCCTTTTAGGAAAGGTTTGTTCATCGAGCAAGTAGGAGTGGGAAGGTGATACCTGGATGTAATATCCTCCGGTCTAAGAGAAGCTTCTCACGCTCCTTATTTTCTCATGATAAGAACTATGGAAGACTCAAATTGTTTGAGGCACCACTGAGTTGCCTCATTGTATGGGAATAGTTGTGGCCTAACAACTACCCAGTTAATTTTTCTTTTTAAGATATTTTGGTACACCTCTAAGACTTTGTTGTCTTCAGGAAACTCTGTAGATTCAAAAATTATGTAGATATCTTCAAATATGGGGTAGTGGTCCTCACCAGTATGAGGAATTGTATTAGTTACCAAAGTTTCGACCAGCCAAGACGATGATTCGAGGCCTGCAGGACCCTAGAAGTAAACTGAACTCCTAGGTCTTTTGGGATTCTGGTTTGCCATGATAAATAAGCAAGTTAAACTACAATAACAAATCAAAATAACTATAAGATTATTTTACGTATAACTCATTAGTTGTAATAATGAAAAATACCTGTTAAATGATAGAAAACAAAAGGTTACCGGTAAGAAAGAAGTTGCAGTAACAGAGAAGGCAGTCTTGGTGAGTGAGGGAGTCTAGAAGAAAATCAAAATTCACAGAATGAGTTTTGAAAACTTACAGTGCAATTTGTATCCTGAAATGGTGTTTTTATAACTTGTAGTGTACATCGAATTAGCACGGGTATGCCATAACTCAGGTGTGTACGAGGATCTTGCCAAATATGATCTTAACACTTATCGTTAATGCGCTTCATCTCCATAATTAAATCTTATTAAGTAGGTTAGGCACATTTACTAAAACATTGGGGGAAGTGCTAAACCACATCCTCAAATAAGACCGTTATCGGGTCGATCTTTCAGAGTATGAAAGATCGTGGTTTTTTCGAATTCTAAAGAGAAGCATATCAAAGGTTTATTCCCTAACATGTGGGACAATGTGCGGGCACAATGCGTCAACCAATGAATGGTAATATGAACAGAAGTGGGACCCACCGGGATAAATCACGATGAGTATGGAACTAAAACCCAAGGGGAAAGTATCGATGGAATATTTGTTGCTTATAAAGGCACGCTAAACTATGTTTTTTATAGGATTTCGGGGTTTGGTTGTCGGGGTTTTGAAAGATATGGAAAGTTTGAACTCCAATGACAATGGTATTGAAGAATATTCTTTCAGATTGGGAGAATGTGTGGGACATGCCTGAGAAGGGTCAAAAATCCATTGGAGTTTTATTTTTAGAGTACGATGAGATGATGTTTAAAATGGGTCCTGACGAGGATGGCATCGAAGGTAATATTCCTTCGATACATTTGAGATACATTCATGTTCTGAAAGAAATAAAGACAACTCATTGGATAATTTATAAAAAGGGCAGTCAACAGTCCAATATTGGGATGCCACTTAGGTAAGTGATCGTTTGACAGGTCAGCACGATATTTGGGTTTCTATGAAATACAACACTGTAAGAGTCGGAGTGGCAGAGCATGAAGATCGGAGTTTGAAATCACACGTTAAAAAGGGATTTTGATGAACGCGATCTTGAAACAGATTTGAGTTAAGCTTGGGTTGTGTTAGAAAAGTAAGTATACAGGTCTTGTAGGGTAAAATATAAGTGCAAGATGAAAAAGGAGAAAATATTTTTAGGGCCCCATAAAATTTAGAGAGATGGGGGGGTTGTTGTGGGATGCCCTACAACAAATGGCGACTTACTGGAGCGAACCATTTATCTCTAAATTTGAAAAAGTGAAACCGTCATTAGAATGAAGAAACAATTACCTTTTCTAAAATCCCATTCAGTATTCAATTTAAGGACCCCACATTCAATGGTGTTTTCACAAGCTTTAAAGAAGATCCCATCATCAATGATCATCCACATAATTCGAGTGATCGTTTTTTGGGGAAACTTCGTAAATTCATAGTGAAGTTGTGAGAGTGGCACCACATCAGAAAATTAAGTCAGCGTCTATAGACCAAAATGTTTTCATTACCTCTGTTTCCTGGTATTGCTTCGTTTCCAGTGAGCATCCATAGCCCCAACGAAGATACCTCGGTATCATACAAGCATGTCCCCACTGTCAGCGAGAATCCATAGCCCCCACGAGTTTACTTGTACTTCCCACACTTTAGTGTTTTTGACTTCTTTATGATTATTATTATAAATCCACCTTTTAGATATAGAATTTAGATATTGTGATTGCAATATGGGTGGAGGTAAATAGGAAGCGGGGTGATACGAGAGTCATTTTGATTTTCTAGTTTTAGTCGACAAATTATCTTTAGTGGGTATACAAACACAAAACACTGAGGTATTTTAAAATTTGGGAGTAGTGGGGAGAGACACTGGTTTTGTGTGGAAGACATTGAATTCGGGATACCTCAGGAAACTTGAAAAGGAACATCAACGAGACCTAAGAGTGGTCACATAAGAGTGAATAATAGATGGAACTCATCGAAAGATACATAACTTAAGGGTTCAGAGTTTTTATTTTGGTACAAATGAGCAAGTTCCTCTTTTCTGTGTTACCATTTGTTGATGGGGAAAAACCTGGGTTTTTTATGCAAAAGAACGAATGGCCCACAATAACAGACAGTAGCAGAGGGTTTAATATAAACTAGAAAAGCGAAGGAAAAAAGAAGGAAAAACATCAAAAAACAGTCATATTTTTTAAAATCAAAACTAAAAATAGAACTACAACTGAAAAACTACTATGTAAAGGGCTACATCACAATAGATGATCAGGAGAAGTATTTATTCAGTATTTTCCCATTGACAGGGAGTTCATCCTCATCTCCATATAGTGTCTTGAGCCTTAAAATCCTAGGGCCTATTTTTTGGTGGATTAGATAGAATCCTAGCCATAGTTTATGGAATTTGGAGTGTTTTCCTTTAAGTTTGTTAGCTTTGTACCACTTGAGAACAAGATCTCCTTATTGGAAATATTTATTACCTACATTTGATCTAGTGAACCACCTTTTAACCATTTCTTGGTGTTGGGTTAAGTTCATCTTATCTTTTTCCCTTTCTTCTTCGAGTTTTAACAACATGTTTAATCTTTCTTGCATTACCGAACATGTTTCGTCCTAGATGGATTGTGCCAATTGAAAAGTGGGTAGGAAGGTATGGGTTGGTACTGTGGCTTCTTGTCCATAAACCAAGAAAAAGGGGGAGTTACCAATGGATGACTTGGGAGTTACTCTATAAACCCAAAGATCATTCCAAAGAGTAAGATTCCATTTTTTTTTATTATCATTGAAAGTCTTCTTGAGGATTTTAATGAGATTCTTATTAGTGGATTCTACTAGACCGTTTCCCTGTGGATAGTAATTCACTAAGTACTTAACCTTGACACTTCTTTTGAGGGAGAATTCAGTTATCTTAAGAGAAGATAAATACTTGTAATTATCAAAAACTAAAAAGTCTGGAATTCCAAAACTAGTAATGATGTGTGATTCAAAGAAAGAAATCACCTGATTTTCATTGGTGGACTTTAAAGGGATCGCCTCGCTCCATCTTGTGAAGCAATCAGTGGTTGTTAAGATATATTTATGCAACTTCGATGAGTTTGGATTGATATCCCCAATAATTTCTAACCCCCACTGCTAGAAGGGGTGCTCGATGATGATAGGTTGTAAGGGGAAAGCAACTTTCTATTCTCTCCCGACTAAGGTTTGGCACTATTGGCATTTCCTAGCATATGCATGAGAGTCTTTAAATATGGAAAGCCAGTAGTATCTTGCTCTGAGTATTTTGTTTTCAGTAGTATCCCACCATAATGTCCTCTTGTGGGACCATCATGGAGCTTAGACATGACTTTCTCAGCATCCCTTTTCTCCAGGCACCTATGGAAAATGCCATCATATTTTTTTATGCATAGAATTCTCTGTATCAGCTGATATTGGGAGGATTTTAGCCTAAGAGCCCTTTTCTTCTTAGGGTCCAAATAATGTGGAGCTGATCCATGAGTCAGGTAATATTTCATTTCTCAAAACTAGGGATCTGAACTGAATGGGATGTAACATACTTCCCTTTCAAATAGATCAATGTCTTGATAGAGAACATATTCATTAGGTTCAATGCAAGGGAATTCTGTAGCTAATTTTCATATCCCTTCTCCTTTAATGATATTCATAGTTTTGATCTCCAAGTCATATTCTTGTAGAGCTATAATCCAGATTGGTCTCTTTTCTGCCAGATCCTTTTGTACCAGGATGTTCCTAACAATTGGGGAAGGAACAATAACCTTAGTTTTATATTTGAGTATCAATGGTCAAAAGTGTTTGACAACTTTGAACACCGCATATGCATGTTTAACGACATCAGGATAATTCATCTCAGCTCCTTATAGACCTGAATTCATAAAATCCATAGGAAACTTGTCTCCTTCTGAGTTCTTTTGTGTTAATATCGCCGCAAAAGCAGTATGGGAGGAAGATGTGTAGAGGATGAAATCTTGATCAAAATCTAGACTCAATAGTGTCGACGCTTGATTAATATCTTCTTTGATTTTGTTGAAAGCCTCATTTTCTTTAGATGCCAAACTAAATTGAGCATTCTTCTTTATCATATCTTGTAGAGGCTTTACTGTCTCGGCAAAAGTGGTTATGAATCGTCTGACGAAATTTACCTTTTCGAGGAATGACTGCATAGATTTTTTGTTGTGAGGGGGAGGGATCTTAGCGATCACTTCAGTCCTTTCGGGTTCAATCTGGATACCATGTTTAGAGACGATGAAACCTAGAATTTTTCCTCCATCCATGTTAAAAATGGATTTCTTGGGGTTCAGAGATATGTCATATTTCCTACATCAATTAAATATCTTCTTCAAGTGGTATATATGATCTTCTTTATTTTCAATAAGATGGCCATGTCATCTAGGTACACTACCACACATTCTCCAAGGAGACATATAAAGGAAATTTCCATGGCATTTTTCTATAGGCATATGTTCCCCATTTGGTTATCAAAGTGGTTTTAATTTGATCTTCATGAGCTACTAGGACTCGATTATACCCTGAGAATCCATCTAGCAGGGAGAGCATTTCCAATCTGAACACATGTTGGAGAATTATTTCCATGGGAGGTACATGGTAGTTATCTTTTTTGGAGGCTTTGTTTACATTTTTTAAATCAACACAGAGCTGGATATCCCCATTATTTTTTCTTACCATTACTAAGTTTGATATCCATTACGTATGCCTTACCGGAAAAATGATTCTAGCTACCAAAATTTTATTTAGCTCTACTTTAACCTGAAGTTCAAGACCGGGGTGTATCTTCCTCAAGTTTTGTTGGAAAGGTTTGGTTTGAGATTTCATGGGAATGACATGTTGTATACTATTTGTATCATATTTCTTGAGGTCATCATACGTCCAGGCGAAAATGTCTTTATATTCTTTAAATAACTTGACGTATGCTTTCATTTCTTCAAGAGAACATTTTTTTCCCAAGTTGACGTTTTGAGGAGAAAACTCGGATCCCAAGTTTACTATTTCAAACTATAGGTATGATCTATTAGTCTTGTATTTCGTGACCTTATTGAATTTTTATTGAAGGTCGTAGAGTTTTTCTAACCTGACCACACTCCTGCGAATATTGTTGGATGAGCCTTCTAATTTAGTATCATCATTATTATCAATATTCATCAGTATGTCGTGTTGGCCTTCATCTATGATAGAATCCTTAAAGGTGTCTTTGAGGTGCAGAAAATTGATGAGTTGTTGGTCGTTGTCAAAGACCCCCCAACTTATGATATTGTTTGGAATTGATGGTCTGTACAAAATTTCAACATAGAAGGAGTTAGGCATCAATTTTTTTGAGGGTATTAATTTGGACACCACATTTGCCAATAAATCAATGTCATAATTTAATGATCGGGGAACGATGTTAATATTGAAAGACATGAAAAACTTAATTAGCTCCCATACCTCAAACTGATAATTTTTTAAATGAATTGAAAGGAAACAGATATTATTTCGTACCTGTCTAATGATGATTTTGGAGTCACCAAATACCTTGATTTTTTCTTCTTTCAAGTCAGCTTCCTTCCTAAGTCCCTGTATAAAGGGCCTTGTATTTGACAGTGTTGTTGGTGCAAGGAAATTGCATTTTTCATGCAATTAACATTTTAGTACCTTTCGGGTCTTTTAGTATACAACTCGCTCCTTCACATTCTAAGGATTTTGATCCATCAAAGAATAACGTCCACATATCAGGATCACCTTTTTTTATTTCAAATGGTATTTTTGAATTTTCATATTTTTTGGTTTTCAAAAGGTTAGTAGAGTCGGTGAATTTTTCTAACTTATCTCTAAAAGCTACGGTAGTCTGTACATCTAGGGGATGGTTAGTTTGATCAGCTATATCACAACTAGACTCAATAATCTGGGTACATTGAAGGATTTCTAATTTAGCATCAGATTCCACAATAGTTAATCGTTCGACCATGAAGTTCCCAAAAAAAATCTCAAATGAATAATTACCAATAATGGAATGGTTGAACATCATTGGTTCATTCAGATCATTTAAATTAGTAACTACATGTTTCATGTACCTTTCTCTGTCAATCCTGATTCAGTTCATTTTACCATTGAAAGGGATCCATATATGGGACCATTCAGTAGAGAAATAACAGTTCAACGTGGCCGACCAATCTCGACTTAAGAGCATACCATAATTATCAGGAATGTCCAATACTATTATATCTATGGTTTTATGAACTTTCAGGTCAGCAGACATCCTAATCAACACTTTTTTCAATTCTCCAATCACCTTAACTTTAGTTTTGTCTAACTGGATAATATGAATGCTATATGGTTCAGGTTTTATGTTAATCTTCTCATAGACTTTAACATGAATGACAAGGAGGAGTGTTGGAGATGGATCTCTGACCTATTAAGGATCGATTAGTCACCACCTGACTTTTGTAAGGCATGTTGTTATTAGGCGAATTTACCTTTGTGATTACCCTTTTAGTTCCCGAGTTTGATTCATGAAAGCTAGGAGAAATCTTACCTTGTAACATTCTGATAAAATTTTCTTGAATTTCTGGAATTTTCATGAGTTCGAAAAAAGAAATGTTGGCCTTTTTTTTCTTTAGATCTTCTAAAAATTCATATTCCAATTTGGACAAGGGTGTAGGCAAAGTATTTGATTTTGTTTCTTGATCTATTGTTTTGGGATTGGGGGAAGTATTCTTGGATGAATTAGGGTAGTATTGGTTGAAAGAGAAGGTTGCTTGGGAGTAGTGGTAGTGGGATAAACCAGATTAGGAATATCATGGGTGTTATCGGGAATATTCTTACCAACACTCCTAGTGGTTACGACATTTTGTGAGACAAGTACTTCTTCAACTTCTTCTTCATCTTCTCCAAAAGATATGTCCCAAAAACCATTTAACTGTTTTTCAACCGGCTCATTAGAATCCTGGGGTTGTTCTAGTTGTTCCTGACTTCCATTTCCTTCATCAGTGTTTTTATCCATATTCTCTATTGCCCAGGTTTGAAGGGCCTAGACAATATCTTCCATAATGATATATTCTGCTTAAGAGGGGGAGGTTTTGGTGGTTGGGGGAGTGTTACTATCTTTCTTATGTGGGAACTTAAAAAAAAATTATGATTAGAATATCCCTCTCCATTACCTCTTTTCAGGTCAACTAAGTCGTTGGATAGATTTTTGATGATTCTTTGAAGAGATTCCATATCCATCGAAACATAGGTTTTGCTTATCTTCACCGAATTTAGATGTAGAGATTTTATTTTTACCTTTATCTTTAGATGGTTCTTGTTATCACAGTAAGTTTCCTTGGGTATTCTATCCCTTAGGTTTAAATTTTTATTCTTAGACTTGAAATTTGCTTTATTTTTCTTTGTGTGATTTTATTAGCTTAGCTTGAATAAATAAAGACTTGGGTTTTGGCTCATTTTTTGGCCCTCGCATAGATTTTAAGCCTAGGTTCATTTTATGGCTTATGGTTTTGACACCAAGCATAACCTATCCCATGACCTTCATGACTTGACACCAAGCATAACCTATCCCATGACCTTCATGACTTGACATGTCACTCTTTTCACTCATACCTTTATATCCTTGCCATGTTGTCCCTAAGTCCGATTAAAGGTGGGTCAAATCATTTTTTTTGAAAATAGGGTGCTGCCAACTCACTAGGAGTTTCCGTAGTGCACTCCTTGTCCTTTATTCCTTGCCATGTTTTGTCATTAATTCACTGAGGTCATGATCTACATTTTTTTTAGCACCATGGTTCATTAAAATATGGATCCTAAGATTTGGTTTTAATGAATTTTCTAATGGTTTCAAATATTTGAATTTTCTCAAACTTGGTGTTGTTAAAACCGCTAGTTCAGACCAGTTGTAGGAAGTGCTATGGGATCAACTGCTAAGGATGATTTGGAAGCTGAGGTTGTTGTGGTGGTCTCCTAACCAGTTGCAGAATCTCAAATTATCAATTACTCCTCCAGGTATTCTGTGAGCTCCCTCCATTGCATAATCAATTCCTGGGATATATCTTACTTAAGTTTTGGTAGCGACCAATGCTGCAAATCACTCCCTCCTTCATCCCTCTGCATACATAATTTCCCTCTTACAGCCTTGCAACCATTGTCACCTGGTTTTGAGCTATCAAAGATTCCAATTCATTCTTCTCCTAAATTTTGAATGCCCATGCAAACACCTATTCCTTGTGTGTGCATTGCGCTACCGAAAAACGTTGTTGAAACCTCACTACATTTCCTTTGTTTTCTCTATGCTGTATTTTGTTTGGATTGGAGTGTTGCTTGTCGGTATATGAAGACCCCTGCAACATTTTTTTTACTTTCACTATATCATCACTTTTCAACCTAAGATATATAGATAGTAAGGGGAGGGGAAATTGCACTTCCTACCTTTCAAAATCCATCAAAATAGTGCTCTGTCAAAACAGGTGAGTTAGAGAAGAATCTTAGGAGAGAGAAGCCATTATTCACGGTCATTTCCTCATTGAAGTCTGCCATTGTTTTCTCCCTTAGCCTTCACTATACCATAACCTTTAATCCCTTGTCTTTACCCATGGAGACACCTCAGAAGAAGAAATCTCACAAGGGAGGAACTGTGGTTAGAATTGAATGCTCAAACATGAACCTATTTGATGCACAACCAATGGTTAGGGAAGTTTTTCAAAGGGTGTGTTGCCTCTCTTTTTTCCAAAACATACAGAGAGGACATCCTGAAGTGGCAAGGCAATTTGCCTTATATTTTGATGGCCTTAAGACTAAGGTAGGAGACCTTGATTTTGATGTGTCTGAAGCCTCCATTGTAGCAGCCATGTGCATTCCTAATATTGGTGAGAGGTGGTTTAAATCCATGACCTTAAATGATTCCTTCTCTAAGAAATTCCTCAAACCATATTATCAGATAGACAACTTGTCCAAGGGTGTGCCTAGAAGTCATGTAGTTGAAGACTTTGACAAGATGTTGAAGATCATCCATAGATACTTTACATGTGAGGGAAGGTTTAATATGTTATACTAGTACCATAAAAGGATTTTGCTTCATTTTACTGGTAAATATGAAATGAATATCTCTTTCTATTTGTTGAGTAGCATGGGGAAAATGTTTGCTAGATTCCAAGCCAAGTCCAAGGCTGTGGACACTAGTGTCTTTCAATATGGATTGATCAAGATGTTGGTCTTGGAACAATTGAATAAGAGGAACATTCCTTGGGAAAAATTCATTATTTCTACTCACATGAAGTTGGACATAGATTTAACTCCTCAGTCAAAGATGCAACGAAATAACAAAATAACCTCTATAGGATAAACAAAGGTTTTCAATCTCAAAATAGAAATATCAAGGCCAAATTGCAACACTTCAAGGATGAATTGGCCCAGAGGAATTTGAATGTTCTGGTAGAAGCTTCCATTGAAAGAGAGGAACTAGTAGTGAATAAGAGCACACTTGTAGTCAAGAAGCCAATCACTACATAATAAAAACATCATGTTGTGTTATAAGGAAACTCTCCTTCAACAAGGAGGAATGCTAGGTTGATGAAATAATTGGGGGATATAAGCTCCATTTTTTAGAATGGTCTCTTTTGCAAGAGTAAGTGATCAAGGTTGTATAATTGTTTCCACCTATACAAGCATCTACAGGATTCTAAAATATCATCTCAAATTTCTTTGTGCTTTCCAAAGGATTAGTCTCATCATACAGAAAGAGCACAAACATTTTGTAGTGCCATGGTGCTGCGGAATTGTCTATATAGCATGTCCTGCCATTTTTCTACCTAAAGTGCTACGAAATATCCTAGTCGAAGTATACAGGAGCGCTACTGAATCTCCTAATTTGAAATTAACAGTGGCACTACCAATTCCACAGGGCTGTGTCACAGTGGCGCTACCAAATTCATTTTGATGATGGGCATTACCAGTTCTGCAGGACCATTTCAATGATGGCACTACTAATTCCACAGAGGTTATTTGAAGTGTGGCGCTACCGAATTGCACACCGTGATATACAGGCTCGACGCTATGGAAAATGCAATCTTGTTTTTGATCTGTGCTACAAAATGTGCAAAGTATTTTGCAAGTGTGCTATAGAAACTCTCTACCCAGAGTGTTGTTGAATGGCGCTACAAACTGGCACATGAAATCAAGGAGTTCAAATTCATCACTCTTTTGGGTGGCTGGTGATGTGGAGAAGAGAGAGGATCATAGGTGGCAACATGATGACAACATACAACCCCTGGAGGACACTTGGCATGGAAAGGGATGCGCATCAAGGGAGACAATGTCATTTAAATCTTGTTGGATTGGTTGCCAACATGTTTTCTTTTTTATAGTAGTTTGTTAAATAGTTGTTAGCACAGGTTTTAGATCAAATAACGGATTTGGAGAATCCTATGGGAGGAAGACCAACTTGTACCTCTATTTGTTGCCTTCCCTTTTTTGTTATAAGTAGATATTCCAAATGATTTAGAGGGTTTGAATGGTTGAGCTGGGCTCCCTTATTGTATTATTTTGATTACGCATACTGGTTCTCTGGTTATGTACTGGACTTGAGAATTTTTGGTTAATATAACTCAATTTATCTTATTCCATCTTGTTGCCTCTAATAATGAAGTTTTCATGATTGAATGATTCACATGAGATTTTTATAATTGTATTATGATGAATGTTTGATTATAGTATTGCTATGGTGTTCTTCAGTATTCTTTAAACTTTGAATTCAAGTAGATCTTGTGTTTGATTTTTTCCTCCTTAGACTGCTTGAAGACCTGATGTCAATAGCAAACCTCTACATTTCCCTCACCAAAGTCTTCCTTCTATTCAATTTTACTCCCATTCATTGACTGAAGTTAATCAACACCTCAATTGCTTGTGCATGCTAGCCCAAATTTTTGAGTTAAAACATTACTATCCTGAGTCTTGTCCATTTGACCTTTTAAACAATCATTTACATTTACACATAATATGATGGGTATTGGGATTATCCTCTCTACAATCTAAGGGTGATTCCTAGTGCTAACATTCTTGGTGCCGCTGCCAAGGAACGAATTGAAGACATTTCCCTAGGATTGAACGACAACGCTTACTGATTCTAAAGGTGCATTAGAATTCAGTACATTGAAGATTGCATCTTTCACCTGGTGACTCCATTATTTCAGTTGTGGCTCCTAAAGTCAGACACATGAGGTCAACTCCACAACTACCTCTGGCTACACCTGAAGTTGACCTAGAGAAGATAATCAAGAAGGGAAAAAATTCTCAAGAATTTTTTTCTACTGCTGTATTAGGTACTTTTGGTCAGTTTCCTGATTCCATTCTTAATACACCAGTTGTTATATCAAGTATTCCTCCTTTACCTTCTGTTGAAGTTTCTAATAATTTGGATTTTGAAAATTTTCCTAGTGAATACTCCTCTTTTGACCTAGAATTGAAAGAAGAAAATTTTGAAATCCTTGCCTCTCCTGATATTGTGAAGTGGTTTAGACATGAGAGTCTTGAAGATTTTCCTACCTTAGGTTTTTACTCCTCCTCCTATCAAAATTTTTGTAGCCAAAGAGGAGGAAACCTCATCTCCCTTGCAGCCTATACCATCTTCTTCCAAGACTCAGCCTTCTACTTTGAAAACTAAAATCCCTCCTTCCTACATTCCTTTTTCTCCTAAGTTGCACACAGTCAAATATCCTTCTCCTCCTTGCTCTCCTACAGTTCAAAATCCAATGGCAGGTGTTAATTCTCCTAGAAATAGGATGGATGCCATGGTGGCTTCTAGGTATGCCCCTCTTATATTAACTCAACCTATGAATGCTCTCCCTGCTAGAGATTACCTAAAAGACATGCCCAAATTCATAGGAGAAGAAGACATAATTGTTGAAGAATATCTTGCTGCCTTTTATAGTTATGCAAACAATCTAAACATTGAGAATGAGGATGTGTGGATGAGAGTATTTGTACAAATCCTTGATGGTGAGGCTAATAAATGGTTTAGGGGTTTGACTCCTGGATCCATTGTCGGGATTGAAGCTTTAGACAATGCTTTCTTGAGACAGTGGGGGGATTTGAAATAGTTTTTTGTATTATATCACAGAATTTGGATCCCTAAAGAGAAAAGAAGGAGAATATGTTTCTAACTTTTCCAAGAGGTTCAATAAAATAGACAATAAGATCCATGTTGACATAAAGCCGATAGAAACCTCTACCAATATCACCTATGCTAGTGCTTTTGACCCTGAGTTTTTCCTTCTACTGAGAGAAAGAAGATCTGCCCCCTTAGCTCATATGAAATATGCAACCTTGGAAGTAGATTCTAACATAGTGGCATATGAAAAACTTAGGGGAAAATATGATAGGGACAAGAGAAAAAGTAGAGTTGAATCCTCAACCTTTGATTCCTCTGTTGTCCATCCTCAAGTTGATGAACTTACCAAATTAGTAAATCACTTTCTGTTGAGATGGAGAAGCTAAAATTTGAAGGAAAACAGACCTATAGGAATACACAAAATGATGATAATGGAGGTAACTTCAGAAGACCAAATAATGCTCCTGATATCCTTCCAAGAGATCCAAGAAACATAGATAGGGATGATAAAAAAGTCCAAGCTCCTCTACAAAACAACCTTGTTGTTGATGAAGAAGGAGAGGATGAAGAAACTGACCCTAAAATCCATTGCCTAGGTGACACCTCTTCATCCCCTCACTTTACCCAATCTGCATATGAGGAATCCCTAATGGATAATCAAATAAATTAATTGAGTAAGGGAGAGAAAACAAAACAAAATCCTAATAGATATAATCCGAGATCCAAAAAGAAAGAGGATAAGACTGATACTTCTGATCAACCTACTAAAAAATAATTTTTTTCCAAGGCTGTGGCAGTTGGAAGAAAAGAAAAATATGCACAAATCCCTCAATCTTTGGTTAAGAATCCTACCCCATAAGTCAAAGAGATTATGAAATCTCCATCTTCCTTCATCTTTGAAAGTGAGAATCAAAAAATCAAAATCTATGTACCTTTTTTGGAGCTGATAAAAAATGAGGAATTGAAAAGATATCTTTCCAAAATGTTGTAGCCCAAACCCTCCTCTAATTCCACTGATTCAGTCAATATTCAAGATGAAAAACCACCAGTCATCTTAGGACCTTTGTTAGAAGATAGAGATGATGCACCCCCTCCCTTCTATACATCACTGAACATTCATGATAAGGTGTTGTATAGCTTCTTGATGGACTCAGGGGCATCTCACAATCTCATGCCAAAAACAATCATGGATGAACATGGATTAGAAATTACAAAAAATTACCATGACTTATATTCTTTTGACTCTAGGAAAGTGAAGTATCTTGGGGTCATCAAAGATCTGGTTGTGACCTTGTTTCAGTTTCCCATGAAAAGTGTGGTCATGGATATTTTGGTGGCTGATGTCCCCCCTAAGTTTGGTATGCTCTTGTCAAGATATTGGATAAAAATACTTGGGGGAACCTTGCAGATGGACCTTACATATGCCACAATTCCTATGTTTGGGGGGGAGCATAGAAGGATTTACAGGGAAGCTCAGTTAGCATACATTATCAGTGATGAAGAAAACCCCACAAACCATCCTATTTTTGTACTTGATACTGATTTAGGACCCAATATATTGTAATTCATTGATGCTCTTGAACCTCCTCTTGAAATCAGAAAACAATCCATTAATTTTTGTGAAGATTCTCCTCCAACTACCTTTGTTTGGAATATTTATTTTTATGGCGCCTCTTCTAAGGAAGGTGTTGGTGTTGGAGTAGTCTTTGTTTCACCTACTCAAGAGACCATATCTTTGTCCTACAAGCTAGAATTTGAAACTACAAACAATGTGGTGGAGTATGAAGCTCTTGTTTTGGGTTTGAGGGCTACCAGAGACATGGGGATTGAAGAGATATCACTATTTGGAGATGATAAATTAATTGTCCATGAAATAAAAAATTTGTATCAATCTAAGCACCCTAGGCTAAGGACTTATAGAAATGAAGTTTGGTATGTTGTTGAAATTATATTCTTAGCTTTCAATATCTCATTTATTCCAAGAGAGGAGAACACCATGGTTGATTCTTTGGATGTTTCAGCAAGTAATTTCAGAGTCCCTTCGCCACCTAAACTCAAATATGATGTAGAAGTGAAGTATAGACCCTATATACCTGACAATATCAAACATTGGAAGGTATTTGAGGATGATCTTGACATTAAAATATTTTTTGATATTGTTGATGAGTTTTCTGCATTACATATTGATCAAGATCATGATTCTGAAAATATCCCTCATGCTGATGTTTTTCTAAATAAAATCGCTAACCATCATGTTGTTCAGTTTCCTAGTAACCATATTCCAAAGGGACTAGTCCCTTTGGAGAGATTGTTCGACAAAAATGATGTGGATGTAAAGGTTAAAGGTTCAACTGATGATGTTGATGTGACTAAATGCAATGTGGGTATAGAGAAGGATCCGAAATATGTCAAGTTGTCTAGCAACTTGTCAAAGGAACAAAGGGATAAATATGTTGAGTTGTTAAAAGAGTTTGTTGATATGTTTTCCTATACATATGAAAATATGAGAACGTATGACACAAACATCATTGAACATAAGATCCCTTTGAAAGAAGAGACCAAGCCATTTAGGCAGAAGTTGAGACAAATAATTCGTATGCTTTTGCCTATTATGGTAAAAGAGGTAAAAAATATTTTCTGTAGAGACCGTAAAATACAAAATTTGATACAATTTAACATATAATTCCTTTCAATTTGCATAAATAATTCAATCACCAGCATATAAGAAAAATATTCAGAAGAGATTAAAATCTTCTACAGCATGAAATAACTCAGCCATTCCTAATTAAAAATACCTGCTTCTGATGTTAAATCCCGCTGCTTGGGTTGGTCCAATGGTAAAGTTGAAACTATGTCAAACACTACCCAAAACTGTGTTTCCTCCCTGCTAGCTAGGAGCAGCCTGTCCGGCTCCCTAACTCAGGATACCGAAGGATATATTGGCCCCTGTGCCCAAAACCCCCAACAAACCAGTGCCCCCTGGTTCTGATTCACCAAAAACCCCCAAAGCCAAACTCCTCACACCAGAGATCTCCACAGAAAATCTCCCCACAGAAATATATCCCCTTCCCAAAATGTTTTCCCCTCCCTCCAAAAGAATCATTCCCCGTAAGTCTCTTCCCTGTCCTATTCCCCCTTCACCGACTCCCCCCTTTCATTAATTTCCTTATCCCTATATTTATTATCTTATCCCATTATATTTATTATCTTATCCCTATATTTAATATCTTATCCCCTTATATTTATTATCTTA
>SNQJ01S0097319.1:0-24136 GCA_010110895.2 Picea sitchensis
ATCTGAATGCCAAACTCTCCAGCTGAAGAATGCCACGCTCCAATAGAAGGCTGAAACCCTCAATAACTCGGCCTTGCTACCAAAAGTGTCCAATCACCCTAATAAATATGCCAACTGATGGAATAGGTGATGGTAAGAACAACCCAGGTGCCTGAATCTCTAAGATCCCTCTCAATCTCTGTAGATCTGAAATCCCCCACTGAATGGTGCGCCCCACTGGGTGACTGAAGCCCTAGATAATTTGGCCTTGCTGAAGGAGGCCTCCAAATGCTCTGAAACTCTCCAGAAATATAGATCAGGACACCGCAAGTCACTAGGTGAAGTCTCAGGGTCAGATCTGAAGTGTAACCCCTCCAAACGGACTAGATCTGGATATCAAAAACGCCCTCCTTCACTTCAATTCGCCCCACTGCTCAAGAAATAATTTGAGCCATAAAACTATCTTAGAAAGCATTAGATCTGATGGCCAAGGCTCTGTAATGAAAACCCAAGTGATAGAATCCTCAACGGCCCTGCCAACCTCCTACAACGATTCTCTCTCCAAAGATGGTGTGCCCCTTTGCTGGAAACCCCCAATGGTGCGTCGTCCTCCTCTTCCTATGCATGTGGCTGTGTAGAACCTCTTTCACTGATGTAGATCTGACTAAAATGGTGTGGGAGAGTATTGCATCTCCGAGACCAAGCTTGGGACAATTTAGGTGGAATCTTTCACCACCGAATCGTCCTCTAGGGTTTGTTAAGTCAAAACCCTCAAAACCCCCAATGTTGGGCTCACTAGCTAGAAGCCAGAGATCACAAGATAAACATACATGAATCCTGAGTAGAGGCCTTTGCATTCCTTTTATATTTTTTGGTCCACCTTGTCCCTCCAAAGTGACTTTCATTTTATTAATAATTAATTAATTAATTAACCTTTTTACCTCTGAAAATCTTCTTATCTCTCCTTGTGGCTTCCCTGGCCACTGAAAGTCACTTCTAGCCATCCCATTCTGTAGTGCTTCTCCTCCCGATTTCAATGAGCTATTACACTAAGAGGTTCCTCCAAGTAATGTGTCCAAAATGCCCTCTTCAGTGATTTCAATTAACTTATAGCTCAAAATAGTCAAACTCATGGAAATCGTCGGAATGGAACGAAACCAAAGCCAACCTGTGCAGAATGGTTCATAATGATGAAATATGATGATAAATGTCAACTGGACCCCACAATGCCTCTCAAATACCCCTGTACGCGCTATAACATCCATCTGGCTACTCTGGTCATCATAAGTCTCTGCCCTGTGATGATGTCCCAAAGTGGGGACATTACATTTGTGTTCCATCGATATGTGGTCATTAACATCATTTCATTGTATTTGTGCTCTGTTGGATGAAATACAAAGTTCAAGCCATATACTTATAACAAGGGACGTAGTCTTGATGGCTTGTTATACATTCAATATCTCCATTGTATAGCTATAATGCTTTATAAGTAAATCATGTATATACAATAAGGGAGGTAGTGTCGATGGCTTACCATACATTAAATTTAATATGTAACTTTAATGTTTTATAAATGAAATATGCATCCAATACCCTTGTGTAAAGGGTAGTGATCTATAGAGAATTAGATTGAACTGACAAATTTTTTTCTTTCACAAGATTACATAATGCTAAGCACAAGAGAGTTATTGTGTGCAAAAAATGTATTCGAGTTTTTAAATATCACTACCATTTATTTAATATTTTTCATGTTATTCTAAATATAATTTTAGGATTCCCTTATGATCGGCATGTGAATAGGTATGTTCCATATGTATTGTTTCTTTTTCAACCCTAGGGCTATTATCTGTTCTCATCTGTAAACTACTAGTGATCTATAAAGGACTAAATTAATATTCTTGTGTAAAGGGCAGTGATATATAGAGATTTAAATTAAACTGGCAATTTTTTTTCTTTCACAAGATCATATAATGCTAAGCACAAGAGAGTTATTGTGTGCAAGAAATGTATTCAAATTTTTAAATATCACCACCATTTATTTAATATTTTTCATGTTATTCTAAATATAATTTTAGGATTCCCTTATGCTCCCAGGCATGTGAATAAAGTATATGCCATATATATTTTTTCAACCCTATGGCTATTCTCTGTTCTCATCTGTAAAGTATTGCAATTTCTCTATGCACTTTCGCAAATGGCAGTCTCTAATATGAACTAGCCAAATGACCCTTTCAGCCCATGCTTAGAAATTGAAGTCATGGTTTAGCAAAACACGTTAGGAAATATTTTTGATGAGAGAGTGGGTGGGTCAAACAAAGTATATTAAGCTTTGATTAGCAATGGTTGAGGGTATGTCTTCTAGTTCCCGGGTAAGTGAGACTTCCTACTTAGTTGCTGCCCTTCCTCTTTGAGTACGGGAAATTGAACTATAATTTGTTGTGTATGTTGATCAATATTGCCATAGCTTACTTTGCTTTTGATCTTGAAAAAACTTTTGTTTTTTATGTAAATGTTGGATAATATGTACTTCAACAACTATTTTTTATTTCTTTCAAATCAAGAGGTAATACAATCTATGAAGATTGTAGAATGCTTAGAAAAAGTCATTCATGGATGGAAAGTTTGTAGATATTTACTATTTATTGGGATTGTTTTAACATGAACTTAGGCCATAAGACCTTTAGCAAAAAAGTCACATATTAATAAAAGGAGCTTTTGAATTTTTTTTAACATGAACTTAGGACATACGACCTTTAACATAAAAGTCACATATTAATAAAAGGAGCTTGTAGGTAAGTTTAGTCATGTAAAAGTCTTAGTTTGTCTTTTGCCAAGAACAAGATTACAGTCATGTGCATAAAGCATTTCAACAACGTTGTGAGGAGAAAATATCTTGTCCAAACTGATGTAGATTTGGTGACATAGTAGTTCTTTAACAAACAAAATCAGACATTTTGCTACCATTTTAAAATTTGTACTACCATTTCAATTAGAAGTGTCATCATGTTTCTTATGCTTTAGGTTTGTTGGTTTTCAGAATTTAACGGATTTCTTGTCACCCTTGTATGCTTTTCTGTTCTAGTCATTTTTGTATTTTTTTCCTGTTCTCGTCATCGTTGCATGCTTTTTTGTACTAGAATATAGTCATAATTGAAAGAGCGTTGGAAGCAAGAAAGGGTCATTGAACTAGATTTGGTAAATGTTATTGTACTAGAGTTTGCTAATTGAACTAGGTAGAAATTGTATTATGTCAAATTGAATAAAAAAATTAGTTAAACTGTCTATACAGAGATTAAGGTTTGCTAATTGAACTAGGTAGAAATTGTATTTTGTCAAATTGAATAAAAAAATTAGTTAAATTATCTATATAGAGATTAAGGTGAGTAAAATAGCATAAACAAGGTAGATTTTTTTTTTTTTTATCAAATTGGATTGAAAAATCAGTTTAACCATGTATCAGGGAATGCTTTCTTCTAACAAAACATCATAATTTATTGATTAAGGGGAGTAAATGTTGTATAGGAGGCTAATCACTTTTGTTTCACAAATTCATATAATTATTGACTGTACTAAAACCACATATGAAAAATTATATATAGGTTTAGTCATGAGAATTTATTGATTAAGGGGAGTAATTGTAGCATAGGAGGCTAATCACTTTTATTTCACAAAGTCTTATAATTATAAATATATTATTGATTGTACTAAAATCAGATATACCAAATTATATATAAGTTTAGTCAAAGTTTTGTTTATTATTATCTAAATGTAATTTTAGAGGTTAGCAAAATGGAGATGATGATCTATCCTCTCCCCAAAAATGTACTTTTACAACTAATCGCAAAGTTTCAGGTTCTAATACTTGCAGTGCAAGTAACATAAACACAAGCGATGCAAGTAACATAAACACAAAACTCATAGCACAAGGTTTGCGTGGATTGCTGCCCTAGTGAAAACCCAGATTTTATTTCAACAGAGTTTTACCATGGCCGAGGCTGCTTGTTTTAAAAATTGTTTAAAAATGGGGAAGGTTGGATAACGGGTTTTGCATCTAGACACAAAAGTTTAGCTCCCAACAAATACATTGTCAGTTGAAACCTTCGTCCATGGACATTACATGCTTTAAATTTGGTCTGTTTTTTGGCATACATTTGTCTTTAGATTGTCTTCAATCAAACTTTGCAAGTTGTCCAATGGAGGTGATTTTTTTTCTAGATGAATATAGTCTTTGAATTTGGTCTTTGTTTGCACACATTTGTCTTCAATCAAACTTTTCTAGCTGTCCAATAGAGGTGTGCTTTTTTGGATGAAGGCTTTGCAAAATTTAGGTTTTTTTTGCATTTTTTGAAGTTTTTGTTTTTGTATGGGATTCTCTCTATTACGACGATTTTCTTTGAAATCCATGTAATTATATATTCCTTTATGTACAAAAGTTTCATATTTGTTTTTCTAAGGCCTTATCACAGTAAGAATGAAAAATATGTCAAAAGAGAGATTTGTTGGAGTAATCTCCTTGTTATTAACTTTTTTTGTCTTCTTGTCTTCCAGTGGTCCAATTTAGTTATAGTTAGACTTCAATTGTCATTTTGTTCAGTTTCAATTTATTCTAGTTGGCTTAGAGATCCGTCGGATCCTTGTAATCTATGTATTCTATTTCAAAGTGAAGCCTAATTTTCGATTTCTCGGTGGGATCGACAAAATTAAATCGGATCGGCCAAGGGGGACTAGCAAAGCAAAGGGATTGATCCTCCGATCTCGGTGAAAGAGTGAGGACACGTGTTTTTTTGTTTTTGGTCCGTAAAAAGGGTGTGATTTCATAGTTTAAACGAACAATTGGAGAAGGTGATGCTTCTTGTGCAACTCCTTCGATATTAGTTTCATATATGAGGAGGGCGTTGGATCTGGAGAATTGAGCTTGGAAATCTAACCCTATGCAAGAGTCATCACACAACACCAATTTGAAGAGATCCACAAATTTCCATCCATAGACATATCCAAGGACCCAAAAAAAAAAAATTCCATCTAGAACCAAATTAAAGAGATCAACAACTTTCCATCTACAGACATAAGTAGTGAACATGCCATTGGTTCAAATTTTGACGGGTTTCAATCAAAAGCACTTAAGGACCTCAAACACAAATTCTAATTACATTCAACGAAGTAGTGCGCACCTCCACCAATAATTCTCACTTCGAAACTTGCTTTGGATATCCATATCTAGATGTTATATATAGATGGAAATTAGGGGCAAGGAAAGGCGTCATAGGTGAAGCATCGAAGGTTGAAATATTCATTGATAATAGTAGACATATTCATGTGCAATTATATGAGACATTGAAGAAGTCGTTGGAAAAATACAAGGCCCAACATGACTAACGTAAAATTGAAAAGACGTTCAAGGGTAGGAGATAGAGTCCAGTTTCATTTGAACGAAGAAAGGATACAAGGTCATAGTAAGAAGGGCTAGGCTCTCTGGTATGGTCATTTTGAAGATTTGGATAAGGTATTTGATAATTCCTATAGTCATTCTACCTTTGTATATGCTTATTTATTTAGTAGCAAATATGGAAAATTTGTAACTCTACGAGCCTTCCATGTTAGACTAGAATAAAGATGGACAAGTTTTACCAACTATAGAGGACCTAGAAACAAAAGCTTAGGGAGAGGTAGTAGAGGATCAATTTTGCAAAATACATCCAAAAGAATTGAATGTGGGTAGCATGAGCTCCAACAAGGTGGGTTGTTAGGACAACTTCTAGTGAAGGATAAATCATACACTCGGGAGAAAGTAGAGGGAAATTTTCTTAACCTCCTTGAGTAAGAGGTTTTGGGAACCAAAATCCTCCAAGAATGGGGAGGTAGTATTTTATTAGAGATATATGGCCCACTATGTAATAAAGTCACTTTATGACTTTAGAATATGTCAATGTTTTTTTTTGTGTAAAACAATCTATCCCACATTCATAGGTTGAAATGATTTGTTTAATGAACAATGATATATAAGGAGGTAAACTCATTTGTAAAAAGTGTATCACATACTCATTGATAATACATGTGTTATTGTGAGTATCTTTCTTTGAGATTATTTATGTGAGTCAAACCTATTTAGTGTTTCCTCTTTTAGTGATCTAGATCATTTCATAATATGGTATCATAGCAGGAAACCAAAGCTATATCAAGAGTAGTGACAAAGCTGTATCAAGAGTAGCAACAAAGTGCCACAATTCGAAGAGCTCCAACCACAAATTTCTTTCCAATTATCTATTTAACCTAGATCATATGTGTTTTCACTAAGAATCGGGTAACTTGGGACTTCTACCTAGGGGAAGGAGTATAATGCAACTTAGAAATAACACTGGAGTTCATTGATTTCCTATCAAATAGTTGTCAAGTGGAACTTGAACTCATCATAGGGCCTGAGAAACATCTTTAGGGTTTCAACCATTTTTTCTATGGGAAATTTTGTTGAGAATGGAAAACAATGACATTGAGGTGACCAAATAAGCTACAGTGATTGCGGATTCATCTTGTATAGAATGAATTTTGATGAAGATTTTGATTTTCCTTTATGTTCATATTTCCAATTGTTAAGGGAGTTTGGGTAGATAGAAGTCCGGGCCACTGATTTTGTTGACGATGAATGGGTGGAGAGGTTATCATAGCATCCTTTGGAAGCATCGAGGATGGAGCTACTGGTTCTCGAAATAACGATGCACACTCAATTATTTGGATTATTTGGCTGGGTTTTCTCATAATGGGTTTCCCAGGGTATATCTTGTGTTAATTCTAGATGGTGTGTTAATTTCTCTATCTTATTTCATTTCAGTCTTCGCCTATTTCAGTAATTTGTGTGCTAAATATTAGTGTTAAGTAAAACATTGGACCACAATGTTGTCGAGTGGATGTCACATCAACTCCCATTACTCACATTTGTAGAGCTAGTCATGTGTGGAATCACAAGAAGATTCTAAATATTTGAAAACCGTAATCAAGAGTTGAGGCATGCAAAAACCTTAATCAAAACACTCGATGGATAAAGACTCAGCGACGAGGAAGGGAAGGGGTTCCATTTTTTTTGTATTGATTATTTTTCCATAGTTGAACAAAGCAAGGAAGTGGGATATTGGAGCAAAAAAAGAACTAGAAGACCCTATAAAAAGTATATACGCCATATTGTCAATGGAAACTATAGTGAGTCCTTTCTTTGCATTTGCATTGAATATTTGAGAAGAAAAGAGAGGCATAGTCTCCACCTTCTGACCAGGGTTTCTCATGTTGGGTTTCTCAGTCTTCTAGTTGTTTTCTAGATGGTGTGTTAATGACTTTTAACTTCTTTCATTTTAGTCTTAGCTTACTTTAATAATTTGTGTGCTAAATCTTATTCGTGAGCAAAGCACTGGATTATAAAGAGTTCATAGAAATTTGTAAGATAGTTTTGATAAAATGTTTTAGTTGAATATCCACAATTGTTTATAGATCAAATGAATAGATAACATAATCATCCATCTTGGGCTTCTAGGTTTATGTCAGTTTGATATTATTCATATATAGAGAAAGATTGGAATGATACTACATTATAGAATACCTCACTTGCTTTGTAGCTTTTGGTCCCAAATGTGCAATGATATGGTAATGGATATTATTAAAACAACCATGTAAAACATCGATATGAAAACTAATATAGTCATAAAATCAAGTTCCATTTTACAATCAAGTTCCATATGCAAAATGTGACGACTAAAACAAAGTGTTTCGAATCCCAAACAATAACTACACTCTAATGAATGTTTCCTTGGAAAATAGTGGGGGTTTGAGGTTGACCCCATCTTAAAAGCAGTCTTTCACATATTTGCAGTCCCACATAATATTCTTGTTTCTCGCCTCCCACACAAAGAACTTGTTATCAATGAATTCACATTTAGCTAATTGAACCTTTATTGGTGGCCCCTAATAAATAACGAATCGAGCCTTTATTGGTGGTTTGTAATAAATAACGAGCTATGAAGAAACATTAAGAAGATTTTGATTATACAAACACTATGCAATTTTTCAAGAAGATTTTGATTATACAAGCACTATGCAATTTTTCAATCCATCTCTTTTTGGGATACATCGAAGCCGATATTTATTTCAAATTAGGCACTAAGGACAACCTATTTTGAAGCAAATGATAGATGAAGAGGCATACCAAATGACCAATCTCATTCTCTCCAAATTAGGGCCCTACATTTGAATGTTCATTTTATATTGCTACTTTAGGGCTCTCTTTTGGTAGCCAGTCTCAGATACAACTTAACTTGAGATACAAAGGTCTAGTGCAAAATTAGGGCTTAATTTGTTGGAGTTGCGAATGCTACAAGTGGTATACTAGAGCCATAATAAACTAACAAGACCTTTGTCATCAAGATTGTTCAATTAAGCAACCATGGAACAACTAACTCTATCGTACAATAGATTTACTTCAATGCAAGTGTCGGGCAACTATGGCATGGACAATCAGCTGATTGCAGTGGACTTGAGCTACAACAAAATACATGGCCCTCTTCTCGTATTCATGGAAACCATGTGGAGCCTTAGATTGAATTGATTGATTGGTAAAACAATACATGGGATCACTTTGTCTTGGGGTTTGTATGTGGAACCTATCTGGTATGCTATTTAGTCTTTGTGCTTCCATCAATTACACATTTATTATGGATCTTTATGGTTTGTTGCTACATTGTTTTGCAACTTTTTATGTTAGTGGAATTAGTGTATGGGTTGTGATAAGACAAAGTATCTATTGCCTTGGTTTTGCATGTGAATGAGTTTGTGTTGTTGGAGTTTCATGGCAAAGTGGAATTGGTGTATGGGCTGTGATAAGACCAAGGATCTGTTGCCTTGGTTTTGCATGTGATTGAGTTTGTGTTTTTGGAGGTTCATGGCGTAATAGTTTTCCAATTTATTATATTTTGGAGGTAATCGACAATGTGTTTTCCATAACTCTCCAATGAAGCCCCCATTTTTTGTCTTGTTTTAGGTGTTGAAAAGAGCGTTATGTTCTCTTTCCAATGAATAGACGCCAAAATTGATGCCTTTTGGGGATTCTAGTTTTTTTCATGGGATGGATGAATTAAGAGAATTGATTCCTAACTTGTACATGGGTACCTATCATGGCCTTGTTTGTTGGAACCCATATTGAGGATTGTTGTCCATGATGACCTTTATTTTTGGAATCTCTTTTTTTTTCACCTTGAATAGTGGATTTTGGGCCACTCGTGCAAATATTCTTAGAGTGTCACTAGTCGAATACCTCCATGACCAACCTTGTTTCATAGGCCTTGGAACTAGCTACTTTGGAGTGTTTCTTGCATAGTTGTTCAATATTGTTGTAAGCTTCAATTGGTACCCCCATACTTTCGCAATCATCTGTGACATCCATTGCCATCATTTACGACTCCTAGTTCAATGTTGTGGAAGATGGTGTGCAATGCTTCCTTGGGTGATTCTTTATGCTTCATTGTTTTGTTCAACATCAATTATGTTTTAAGAGTGAGCCTCATATTGAGCATCGATTCCTATTTTGACTCGCTTGTTGCAGCGACTAGTGATCCATGCACTCCGATGAGATGGATTGGTATCCATAAGGACACTCATTTCAGATTATCGATCTCTTTGCTTGAGAAGTTTGAAATTTGTTGTTTGGATTTTTACATGGATCTTTGATGTCATTGACATCTTGGGGTTACCTAGTGCTATATAGAGCTTTGACCATACTTCCTATTTGGTCCTTTTAGCGTCTATGGACTACATTTCTCAGTTGATGGTTGTTGCTTTTGTTTGAAGCCATTGTTCTGGTTACTCACTAGCACCTACTTTTTTGAAGCATTTATGTGGTGGTTGTTAGTGTTTACAATTATCGCTCCTTTGCAACTAAACCTCCGTTGTTTCAGAATTCAATCAAGTTCATTGAGGTTACTTTGCTCTCCACTTCAGAGTTTTGGTCATACTTATTGATTGGAGATTTCAACCTATATTGGTTTCATTCTCTTGTCATTCAATTCATCATTGTGAGACCTTGAGTTTAAGCTCCAATGCCCTTTTCATCATTGACATTTTTCTCTCTTTTGGAGAAGGGTTTTCACCTATGGGTTTTTGTCTTTTCTTTACTTGTGAGAGTCTATTTTTTACTTCGGTACCTAATAAGGTTGCGTTGCTAGGACCCGATTCTTTCTTATGTTTACTCCCTACCTTTCATTTAAGGGATGGTGTTAGTGTTCTTGTTAGCGTTATTTTCCAATTTTTCAATAAAGCCAACTATTGTTAGTTGTAAGCTTACATAGGCATCTCTTTCTGCCCAGTTGTGACTGCTATATTTTGTTAATGTTGGGCCTCTTCCGATTGTTATATACAACATGAATCCTCTTGTATTATATATATACAGTTCTATTTTTTCTATTTTTGTTTTGTTCTATGGAGGCTAGACTTATTTATGATCCGGGTTAGACTAGGATTTCTACAACCTCTTCTAGCTTTATTCCTCTTCTTCTTGTAGAGAGGAGTTAAAAATAAATTCATCTATAAAATTCTTTACATCTTCTAACTTTATCCTTACAACATTAACATCCATTTTTCTTGAACATGGTACTATTCTTCCCCATTCTTAAGTGAATTTAGTAGTTTCACATATGGAAAAATCCCAGAGTCCAACCTCTTTTCCCTGGATCCGAGAAAATATTTCGATAAATGAATTTAGCAGTTTTACATAAGGAAAAATATTCCGAACACTACGAACCAAAATAAAAAAGTCCTCAACTTCTAAATGTGAGATGTTAAGATTGAAGCAAAAGAAAGTCAGATCACCCTTGCTTTGTCCAAAATAAACTATACTACATATAGGACGACGCTCCAAAGAAATTGCAATGAACAAAACATATGTAGGTCGGAGACTCCTCTCATAAGTGAGTCCTTCTTTGAAGCTATAAAATCTATCCAATTGGACCTGCACACATTTATTAAACTTCCTTAAATTAAACCAAGTGTACCATCCTATATAATCCAAATTTCCCTTTTTCTAATTTGGGTTGAAAAATGGTAAAGTTTCCTTGCACCTATTCTAAGCTTTATTCTTGCTACTGCGACCAGAGAATCTATTACCTTAGCGATTTACAAGCCATTCTATTTTGGTCCAAGTATGTCGGAAGCTAATTCTCCATTCTCTGAAAAGTAGGTGTGATATGAAATTATTCTTGAAGAAGGGGAATGCAAATTTCCCAGAATTTGTTTTCTTGAAGATCATTCTTAAAAATAAGAATTTAGAATTTGGAAGAGTGTGTTCCAAATTAAATGGAATTTTATTTTTCATTTTAGGCCTATTCTCCTTTTAGTGTTAGTGTACATATTTTTGTAAAATTGTTTTCCTTCAAATTTTAAAGCAAAACTCTACTTACAGAATTTGTGAAAATTTTTGAAATTTTTTGGGAAACTATCTTTAGATCTTTTCAATTGTTCAATCGAAGAATCTTGAGGTGTTTGGATAGGTTTTTTGGAAATGGTTTCTAGCGACCAAAAACGGTTCAAAAATTGAATGGGGTTTTCAAATCTTTTTAAAATGGTTTTCAAGACTCAGTTTAAACCATAATCTTTGTTAAAATTCCAATTACTTTAAATCATCTTTCGATGCGTAGGTGTTATGTGGGAGAATACATGAATTAGTTAGGTATGATATTGTCTTAGGAAAAGAGCATGTACATTATGATGCTAGCAGGGGCATATGCCAGACAACATAGAAAATTAAAATTTAGTTTAAATGGTCATAATTGATAACTTAAACGAGGAAGTTTGAATGAATTTATGGCTAATAAATTATGATGCCAAATGAGAATGAGGAATTAGAATTTAGTTTAAATGGTCATAAATTATAATTGATAGGCAAAACTAGGAAGTTTGGATGAGTTTTTGGTTAATAAATTATCATTCCAGGTGAGAGTGAGTTGTGTTGTTTCTAATAATATTTTTTTCAAAAAGTATTAGTCATTTAATTCAATGTTCAGTGTGTGTATATATATATTACTGAGACTTTTATTTTTAACAAATTATATTTTTTTATTATTTTTTGAATCCTATCAATTAATATTTGAATCACATTTTATACACCTTTGTGTTTTTGTCAATTTTTTTCCTACCGTTTACCTAAATTGAGAAACCAAATGTACCCTTTTGAAGACTAGCCATCCATAACGATCCCACTTATTTTTTATAATTTTTTGGTTCTATATTTTTTATGTTATATTTTTTTTCCATAGTTCCTTTGAAACTATGGACAAAAAAATTGAAGTATAATTTTTGAAGGTGATGGATAACACCTTTTAGTGAATCAATGAAAATGGGTAACACCTTTTAGTGAATCCTAGAGATGAAAATGTGACATTTTCCATATTTTTTAAATTGAATTTCTCAAAATTAATCTAATGCTTATGAATGTAAGTACAATAAAAAAATAGTTTTTATGTTATTTTTTTTTCCATAGTTCCTTTTAAACTATGGACAAAAAATTGAATTATAATTTTTGAAGGTGAACCAATGAAGATGGGTAACACCTTTTAGTGAATCCTGGAGATGAAAATTTGACATTTTTCATATTTTTTAAATTGAATTTCTCAAAATTTATACAATCCTTATGAATATAAATACAATAAAAAGATGATTTGTAGTGAGTTGTGTTGTCTTTCTAACAATAGTTTTTTTCAAAAAATATTAGTCATTTAATGTCATTTAAATGTTTTTCCTTGCAAATTTCTAAAAAAGTTAACTAGTGTCTTTTGCTCCTGAATTAATTCAATATATATATATATATATATAAACCATGATATACACATAATGTAGCATATATCACTTTTCTTTTTAACAAATTATATATATATTTTTATTTTTTGAATGCAACCAATTAAGATTTGAATCACGTTTTATAAGACTTTGTGTTTTAGTGAATTTTTTTCCTACTATTTACATAATTGAAATAAAACCAAATGTACTCTGTTTGGTAAAATAGTTTTTATGCTATTTTTTTTCTTAGAGTTTCTTTGAAACTATGGAAAAAAAATGAAATATAATTTTTGAAAGAAAATAAATAAAAAAATATAATTAAAAATTGAAACTACGAAAATAAGGTATCAATTTCGACACCTAAGATGAAAGAGATGAAGGGCTTTCATCCTTTGGAAGTTGCACTTGCATAAAATACAACAACAAAGGGCTTGGATTTCTAAATTTTAAATCCTAGACTGATCAATTTAGCTTAATTGAGGGTTTTTATAAAGCTTGATCAAGGGCTTAATGAAGATTTTCAAAACACCTGGATCAAGGTTTTTGTGGGTTAATAAAAATAGCTCGATTGAGCTAAAGGCCTTCGCGGATAAAAGTAAAAAGGATAAAAACTAAAATGCCTTTATCGAAGGCTTAAAATTAGCTTGATCAAGTCTATGGGAAGCATGTTTTTCATGCTCTCCCTTGCCAAAAAAGTGTTACTCAACGTCATGGGTTCACCTTCAATTAAGATTGAGTTTTATAGTGAGTTGTAAGACTCAAGATAATGGAGTTGGCCATGAACGAGGGTAGAGTGTTAAGGATCTATATTTCAATCTATGGAAAACACATTTTTCATGCTCTCCCTTGCCAAAAAGTGTTACTCAACATCATGGGTTCACCTTCCATTAAGATTGAGTTTTATAGTGAGTTGTAAGACTCAAGATAGTGGAGTTGGCCATGAACGAGGGTAGAGTGCTAAGGATCTGTATTTCAATTTGTACATGAATTTTGTTTTATGTTAATGATAATGAGTAGTTTTTTGTCCGTGAATGTTGGCCCATTCCACCTTGAAATATGCCATTTTGTATTTGATAGTGATATAGAAAGCTCTAATAGCGATAATTGAGCAAAAGGGTCATTGAAGATGACATGATGTCATGACTTAGCAAAAATGGTGAGAAGACATGAAACAACAACCATGAATAGAGAATTATAAGCATTGAGGAAGAATAAAAGAGTTCCAAAACAAACAATAAAATAAAAAGTTCAAATGAAGTCGTTCAAAACCAATGCGAGATGTTGAATGTAAGTTGATTAGATTGGTGGAAAGAAAAAACTGAGGTTTTTTTTTTTTTTTTATGGAGGCTTGAAGGTAGAATCGTTGATTGATTGGCTAAGTTAAATGGGGAAATTTTGACTTTGAAAGGATGGAAGGCCATCAAAGAATGAAACTCACATTTATGAAGTTGAAATGATACATGGTGATTTAGTGGGACTTTGTGCAATGCAAATGATTTTAAAAGGGCTAGGGAAAGAATTATAGTTGGAGAAAGATGGTTATGAATTCTAAGAAATATTTTCGCCTATAGTTCATGAGTAGAGTTTGAGTTTTCTCAAAAAAATGTTGAACCTCAGACAAACGGATTAGAGTGTACAAGAGTACATCAATGAGTTTTACAAATTTTCCATTTTGGTTGGACACGAGGAGAATGAGAACCAATGTGTTTCAAGGTATGTGAATGGTTTAATGTTTTTCAATTCAATATTAGATGAGTTCATAATAAAAAATTCAATATAATATGCATATTGGATGGTGCTAAAGTTACAAGAGAAGTTAGGAAACGAAGATAATAGAAGAAGCTTAGGTAGAGGAAGAGGTGGTCATGGTCATAGAGGTTGCATTTCAACACCTAAGTTTGAGAAGATAGAAGAAAATAATGCACTACATAGACTTCCTGAAGCTTTTAGATGACAAAGAAGATTACTTGGTGTTAGTAGGAAAAATATATATTTTTATGCATGTTGTGGTAAAGGACATACGGTTTTGTAGTGTAAAAATGAGTAGAATACTCAATTATTATAAAGAGAGACATAGAAGTATTGATAAAAATTAACAACGACAAGACTTGGAGAAACTTGATATAAGGTACGGATGAATCATCGTGCCATAGAAATAACAAGCGCTAGACGAAGACACATCAATAGGAAATGAGAAAGCAATTGCATAAAGAAAATATAGCAAACACATTGAAGGGAGTAAGAGCTTTAAATACAACACAACAGACAAATTAATCCATTTATTATATTCATTTTAAATCACAAATGCTAACATTGGAAAAGGAAAAGCATGTTTTACATAATTAGCATGTAAATAAAAAAGTTTCTTTTTTAAAAGTAATAAAGTTGCTCCAAGTAAATATTATTGCTAACATCTCTTGATGATTTTTACCTATTTGAACAAGAAAATTTGCATCAAAATCCTCACCTAATATTTAATTTGGTATTGTAATTAATGAGGATTTGTGCTTACAACATCTTAAACATGAATAGTTGCTAACAAGGTTGCAATGGAGCTTTCTTCTTTGGGTCCATAGCCTCCATGAAATTCAAAATCTTCATAGGAAAAGGAAAACGACAATCTCCAAAATAAATGATAGAAAATATGGCAAAGATATGATGGAGTATCGAAGATCAACAAGAATGCATTGAAAAAGGAATCAAGAAACTTGGCAATGAACTTGTTGAGAAGGAGGGATAAAAGGCTCAACATGTGTTTCAACATACACCAATATTGTATTCCCATCATAAAATTTCTTCCACCCCCAAACATGTAAAGAAGGAACATAATAAAGGCACCATTGATGCTATTAAAATGCAGAGACTGTTGTTGCAGTAAATGAAACAAAATGATCAATGAGGAATGTGTGGCGCCTATATTGTCAGTGAAACAAGTTGATATGAAGCCCTTAAACAAGAGATCAATTTTCTCCATCACCAATCATCAACCCAACTGTTGGCACAGGGGCAGACCCATGGTTCAACGCTACAACATCGCACCAACAAAACCCTAACTATCGACCCTTTCGGCAACACCTGCAAAGCAGATGAACTCTCACCCGAGGTAGAGGCAGGGGTGGTTGTAGGACTCCGATGTCTGCAACCTTAGCTAGGACAAAGATATGTGATTGTAACACTTTAACAGAGCATTTAACAGTTACAGTTCATCAATATTCGCCTTTAGCTTACAGTGAAGATAAACCCTAATAATAGAACGGTGCAGTATTCACATAGATCCAATATAATCAAGCACTAAGCACATCAACATAGGTCAAATCTAGCATTCATTGACATTATTCAACACTAAGCTATTGTATTATATTCATCTAACATACATCAACACACTAAGCATTTAATCACATAAACAAAAGAACACCCAAAATGCACAAAGTAACCACAACACAAGATATACGTGGTTCACCCCTTCCCTGGGGCTACGTCCACCAATTCTTCTTATATTTATTGTCTTCTGTCAATCTTCTACATGCACAGAGCCTTGAGATCTTACTCCTCGAGCACAAGAGATCTGCACACTTCGCTAGATCCTCCTTCCCTGAGTTACAACACAAAGACTTCCAGAGTCTCTTACGATCACTTGCACTTAGCTCTGCAATTCTTACACAGTATGCACAAAGCGATTACAATTGCCACTTACACTTAGCACCTAGCATCACATAGATGTCCTCTCTTACATCACCTAGACATCTATTTATATATTATAAAATCGGGCCTAAACATGGGTAAACCCATGGGCCGACATCCCCATACCCATTACATATGCCCAAAACCCAAAAATCCCTAAAAAAGGGTCGAGATCCCACGATCTCCACTTCGACTTGCACTCCACGTTCAACAACCTGTCGAAGTCCCAAAAGTAGGTAAAACATGACCAAGGATCCTCAAAACTTGGTCAAGGGACAACAGGCCCCCAACACTCACATGTGACTCGTCCTGAGTCACTCTGGTTTGGGTAGCTCTGCTTCGAAAACCTCGATCTGCTTCGACATGTTGTTGTGCCACGACCTCCTATTCGACGAACTCTTGGATTATTGCTTCGTTGACAGGTCCCTCTAAGCGATGTTCAACTGTAGTGACGACTTGCTCCAGTTCTGCTCCTCGACCTTCAATCTCTGTAAATAGTTGGCAAGTCTCATCCTATATTGGTTGGAGCCTCTGAGTCACTTCCATGACTTTTCTTTGAATGGTGTGGACCTGCTGTTGAGCAGTGCGTTGTTCTTGGGATCGCTTCATCCTCTCAACGACTGACAGGGAATTCAATTGCGCATGTATTGTTTCTGCTTGCTGCTTTGCCTCCTGGAGTTGTGACTTCAGTGCCTTTAATTCAGAATCCTCAGTGAGTCGCTTATAAGCCTGGGCACTGCGATCACTTATTTGTTTACATTCCATGGTGAGGGCCTTTATTATTTCAACTGTGCTTCAAGCAGTTGCTTCTCCTTGATTTTGTACATTCGGCGGAGTGTTGGGCACTGTTCGTAGCTCTAAGTCTGCTATTCTTTATTGTAGTTGTTGGATAGCTTCCATGAGCTACGCTACTTGATGCTCCACTCGGTCTTCTGCCTTTGGCTCTAATCTCGTCACAGAGCGAAGTGCTCTGTTGACTGCTTCTTTGACTCCAAGTTGTTCTGTGAGCAAGTGTTCTTTTTCTTTCTTGGCCTACACCCTCTCTTTTTCAAACTTGGCTTGAAGGTCCTCCTTATCTTTTTGTGCAACCCGAAGTTTCTCTACCANGCTTGAAGGTCCTCCTTCTCCTTTTGTGCAGCCCGACGTTTCTCTACCATTTCTCCCTGGGCTTGTTTCAGGGTTGTTGTGGCATGGTCTTTCTCATCTTGTGCTCGATGAAGGTGAGCTTCGGTCATATCAGCTACTCTGCGGAGTTGGGTAGACTCATCTCCTAACTCTGGCACTTCTGATGGTGGGGGCACAGTGGATACTGTGTGATTGGATTGAAGGACATGTTGTACCCCTCTGAGTTCCACCTCGATTCTATCGTACATCTCCTCCTGCTTGGCTTCATGTTTCTGCAAGATGTCCTGCGAGGCATCTGCTACAACTGCGATGATGAATTCAAAGTCATCTACAGTGAGCACGGTCTGCATTTTAGTTAAGGTGGCTCTAGATTTCTTTCGGGAAGTGGGTTTCGTGGGAGAAACCTTCCTTTTCTTCAAGGGATCAGCCTTATCAATAGGATCCTTAGGCGGTGTTACTTCGCCTTGCTTCTGCTGATTTTCTTTTCCAGTTGTCTCTTCTACTTCGTCATCACCTCCTCGACCAAGTGATACTGAAGCAGTTTCTTCTAATGCACTGCTCAAGTCTTGGAATTCTTCAGTCTTTTTTCTTCTCCTGGTTCTAGGTGTGTTGTGTTCTTTGTGAGCGGCCTCCGAGCTGTCAAGTTCGGTATCAGACATCTTTGTAAGGTAAATGGGGATGAAGAACTATGCATACCAATCCTTGATTATCTCTTCGAAGTCCTTCTCTATGAGCTTATAGTATGACTAAATCTCCTCTTTATGCTCGTCTGCTTGCGCAGTGATATAGATGAAGTGTCGATCTGCGCAAAACTTCATCAGAGGTCTAAACCGGTATAGGGTGTTTGGCGTCATGCGAGGGACAACTTCAATGACCTTCCTCAGTTGGAGATAGTACGTGTGGAAGACCGCGTTCCTGAGCTTCGCGGTAGTCTAATTCCAGTGGGTTGACTAAGTACTTCGCCTAGTTCATCTGGAGTCCTTCTAAACATTTCTCGACGAGGTCAACAATGAATCCTGTGACCTGTGTAGGTTTGTTCTTTCTTACGAGCTTTCCTGTGATCAGCTGGCAAGCCAGGCATACTATGCCATTCTATATGGAAGCTACCTTGTAGCCTCACGTCCCATTTTCTACATCTCCATATGTTTCTTTGATATTCTATGCTAATGCGTGATCTGTGGCCTTTCCTGGGTAGAAGTCCTGTAGGTCTGGTTCCTGCATGCTCAATCTGGTGATCCTATGGATCAACATTGGATCGAGTGTGATGCGTCGGTGTAGCTATAAGTTTTTTCCATGGTAACATGAGAGTAGGAGCTTAACACACGTGTTAACCTCTTGGTGCCTTCCAAAGTGGAGAATCTTCATTACATTCAAGAGGGTGGACTACGCGAGATTCATAGTCCACGGTTGGGGGATTATTTTCGAGTTATTCCCCTTCGTCTTGGTCAAGTATTTGTAAGGAGCGAGCATACTATGGTTCTTGCGGTTTCCTAGGTTTAAGTCATTGAACTTCAGTGTTGCGATCTTATCCTACTGCGTTCTAACTACACGTATCCCCTTCGTGAAGTACACAGTAAGCATGGTGTAATCAAAGTCCCTTAGGACACTGTCACGACTCACCGCGTCGGCCAAAGTTGGGATGTAGTTTGGTAAGATGGTCCAGATTAAATTCACATTGGCTAGTTCATCTTTGTGCTTGGTTCTCTTCTCTGCTGCTGGTCGGGATGGTCCAAATATGTGAGCAGTAGACGGAGAGGCTTGCACTCCTCTCATCGATGATGCTTGAATACTTGCAGACATCACTTTTTCGACCATGAGATCGATGAGAACTTCTTGAACGACTTTCTCTGCAACGTTGAACTCGTTTGACATGCACACTTATATCGGATAACTCAGGTGGATGAAGGAGTGGGCAATGCAATGAAACATATTTCGATCTCAATAAACACAACGCAGTAGCAATGAGTTGGCTTGGATACAATTCACAAAAGTGTTCTTGGTACAACAGTCGGCGGACTAAGTAAACATGATGTAACGGATCTCTCCAACGAATGAGAGGTCTTCATCAATGCGGTTCTATTTGTTGTGGAACGGTTCCAACGGTTTGATGGCGAGTCTTCGGGCCATTACTGTTGTTCTAACCATTCGGGTCATTGGGCTAACAGTTATAATGCTTTCAATGACTATATCGCTTCGCCATGGCGAAGTGCCATGATGCGCTGTTCTGATACTCCAACAAAGTTCAAATTCTGGAGACCTTCCTTCTGTGAAGTCCCCTCTTGGACCTTTTGTAAAGTCCCCTCTGGGACCTTCTTTAACTTTTCTATCTTTTCTCTCTTCTTACTGAGTTTTATAGCCTTCTTCCCGGTGATCTTTGTCTCGGTATTCCTCTTTCCATTTTGATTTTTATCTCCTTTTGGCATAGTAAATTCGTGCTGTTGAGATTGTTTCATAGGGTCAGAGAGTAATATGTCTTCTCTCTCTAGGGTAGGTACTTCAGTCTTCTGTGAGTCTTCTTGTATTCTTTTAACTTCGACATCCAAGTTTTTGGTTCTAAGTAGCTTCGATCTATTCTCCTGTTCTTCAATCAAGTGTGCTATCCTCCTAGTCATGAAATCTTTTAATTCTTTCTTCTTCTTCCTTAAGACTTCATTTTATTTTATTTTGGCCTGATCCTTTTCAATCCAAGGTTTTCCTAGTAATATAGAAAATGGGGTATTGTTCTCAATAAATTTAACAATCTCAAAATCTTCCTCTGTCGAAGTTCTATGAGCACTCATAGATATATGGGTGATTCTTCCACATAGGGTTATCAACTTTCCTCTAAATAATCATATTCCTCCCAATAAAGAAATCATATCAGACTTTCCTAAAGTTTCCCAAGTTCTTTCGGTCATGATATTCACTTGTGTTTCTTCATCCAGAACACAGTCAATGTCGAAGTCTCCTATTCTTGTTTCTATGCATTTGTTTCTTTGAATATCTCTGATAAGTTGATATTTCTGTGATCCTTTAGGGTTTCTTTCATTTGTAGTAATACATTCTCTGATTCTTTCTGGGGTTCTTCCATGGTCTCAGTTTCATAACCTTCCTCGGGGTTTTCTTGTCTCATATTCATTAGGTCAATCTTAGCAATCATTCTAGGGCAATCTAAAACTTCATTATCCATATCTTTACAACAAAGACAACTATGTCTTCTACCAGGGCATTCCTTAGCAAGATGTCCCGGTCTTCTGCAACTGTAACAAAGAGTTAGTCTTATTTTTCTTTGAAAGGATCCCCAACCTTTCTTGTAGTGCACACTAGGATAGTAGCTAACCTACAAAAAAATCTTTCTAGGATCCTGCATCCATTTGTTAGTCCAAATATTCTTTCTATGCATAGGAATAACATATCTTTCATTATTTTTTTCAGATCTACTCATATCAAACCTTCTTTCATCTACTTGTGCCCTACTTTTCAAGATAGGACAAAATTTTATGAAACATACCTAGATCCATACTTTTGAAACAAAAATTTCCACTTATCTTACTTTTTCAATCAAAACTTTTCACTGTTCTTACCTTTATCATAACACAAATATTTCAGGTCTTACCTCTTTTCTTCAGATCTGACTCTTCTTCTTGGCACAAAGCTTCATAGGTCAAGTAGAATTATGTGCACTAGGGAAACAGATCTATGCACAGAGTTTTCTCTTTTCTTTAGTTCCCAACAAACACAGTTCCAGTCTGTTGTTGGGAAAAATACCCTACGGACTAGCAAACTAGGGTCAAACTTGAATGCAGATTTTGACCGTAAAGAAATTACTTTTTAACCTACAACCCAAAAGTTAAACCCCTCTTTCACAGTACATGCATGGAAATGACTACTAACCTTGTTACCGACGTTCGATGTAGATCCTCTGTTGCGCTTTGACCACTTGCTTGCGCTGCTCCTTCCACAGATGGCCTGCAATCAAGACAAATAACAACTATGCATGCATGCTACTTCTCTACTAAAGGGTTAGAAATTAAGCATAAATTAACCAAACCATAGATAACTCATGCATTGGGATGAGAAAAGTATTCTTTTATTACTTGAAAAATGAATCAACTTACAATCAAAGTCGAGACCAGCCACCGCTCCTTGAACCTGATCCTGGGCTCCTCTTCTTCTGTCCTCCAACTGCTTTGCATTAAATCTCCTTTGGCATGAGGAAAGGCTAAAGGGTTGGGACAATGGATTACGTAAATGGGCAGAGTTTATTCGCTATATTTTTTCCTCTTCCAAATGGTACCCCTACCCCTTCTTTTATAGGCTAGAAGGAGATAGGGTTTTGGACAAACCCCCGACCATGCATGGCCAGGAGTTTCAGTTAACTGACCCATAGCTTTTTGTTTCGTCGGAANCTCGGCCATGCATGGCCGAGAGTTTTAGTTAACTGACCCATAGCTTTTTTTTTCCGTCGACAACTTTCCTTTTTTCGTGCTTTGTTAGGTACACGCGGGTTGTAGTGGGTCAACCAGCATGCACACACGTGCAATAATGGGTTAGGGCATGTGGGCCTTGACACAAGAGAATTTTCAAAGATGTTGTTAAACAATGTTTTGACAAAGAAGGGATATGAATTGGCCTGATTCCAGGTAAGCATGTGTGGTGCAATTTAGGGTTATAACAGATGCCCCCTAATGTGTGAGGTTAGAAGAGCATCTGATGGCCGAAATACATTACCAATCTTCACTGATGTGCGGAACGAGTGAGCCCAAGGATCAAGAACTAGGAGGTGCCATCTGCAAAATAAAAAATGTCTCACCGAGACGGGCATACCCATGCTCGGGATAAAATAGAATCATGGCTACCAATCAAATACACTGTAGATCCATGTCAAATAACTACAAAGTGTAGCCACGAATAATACACAGTGGAGCTACATCTCGAAATCAGAAAGATATACATATAGAATACCCATCTTCCAGAAGCTGATTCGGCCTGATAGCTGTACTTCAGAGCTCGAGAAACAACTTCAAAATATTCTAAAACTTGGGTAGGAGTGTAATATGAGTGTATGACTTCACTACCCAAAGGTCTTCGACAGCTCGTCGGTTATGGACTTGATAATCTTGATGACCGGACTGAAGGCTTCAGTGATTTCGAACAAGTACTTGATTGGACGTTCAGGATGGCCGGGTATGCGGACAAGAGACATATTGCAGAGGGGCCGACTCAGGCTCAGTGACAAACTTCCCTTGGATAATAGAACGACAAGTGATAAGACTCAGGCAACATATATGTTAATCATAAGTCTACGAAGCAGGAGGCAACACAAACTCTCCATATGTTTGGAAGAGTAACCAAACGGTGGAGGACACAACTCTATATAGCTAGAAAAAGATTCCTAAGGTCGTACTACATCCCATAGTCTGATGATCAAAATGACAGATGTGCTTTATCCAAGGGCGACTCATTATGCTGCCAATAAAGAAAATACTTTTCCCATCCTCTTTTTTGGGTATATTTGATTTTTTTTGTTCTTTTTGATAATTTTTGAAAAAGAATAAAGGAATAGTACGTTACAATGGAGGAATGAGTACTGCAAACATACAAGCTCGAGGCACAAGGACAAGACTGATGTTCTGGTAAAATGATACTCTGGAAAAATCCTCCGGCGGCCAAAGGTGTTAAGACGCAGAAGCAAACTGTCACAAGGTTGATGGATAATGTATGCAAATGTGGTTGATAGAACACACAATCGTAATGTCCTTCGATGTAAGTTTAACGAGCCCAAAGAAGGTAAGCTCAGTGGTTTTTCATGTTTAGAGAGTCTGAAAAAGCATAAAATGAGACTCCACTGGGGTACCTTTTTCGACAATAGTCTAGTCGGTTCGAAAAAGGGGTAAACTAGCACCGATTAGATGTCAATTCAAAACCATTTTAACGAGTGTGACAAGGACAAGATCACTCGGCTATTTTTTCCCTTTTAAGGAGTCTGAAAAAAGATTAACTATGGACTCCGTCAGAAATATTCTTCTGGACCAATTTAACGAGTGTGAAAGAATAAGGTCACTCGACGATCTTTTCAATTTTAGGGAGTCTGAAAAGAGATTAACTATGGACTCCGTGGGGGTTTCTTTTTTGTAAATTTAGTCCCTCGGGCCCGAAAAAGGAATAAAATTATACCTGAGAGTACTCTTCTAAAGAATGAGAATTTGATAGAGTATACCTTTGTTCATACAGTTGACCATCCGGACTGAAAAATGGGTAAACTACCGTCGGACAGACGTGACTTCAAATTTCAGTTTAACGAGCGTGAAAGGCCACAAGATCGCTCAACAATCTTTTCATGTTTAGAGGGTCTGAAAAGGGCTTAAAAGGAGACCCGTTATTTTTTGGGAGTCCTGGGGGTGAGACAAAGAGTGAAAAAGACTCATGCAAATGAGGCTCAAACTCATATTCAGGAAAGACTATACGGACTCCCGAGCCTACAGTGTTTTTTAGAAACGACATGGACACCATAATGCAACCAGGACCTACCTAGGGCATCCATGTTCTGGTAAGCTCTACCACCAAG